>JAURVB010004623.1:0-10011 GCA_033002965.1 Piper betle
AACTAACAGCCACATCTGTTAATATTCTGAGATTTCTTTAGTATTCCGAGTGTGACAATGGGCTACATATCATGAATACAATTACAGATATTAAGAGGGACAAAGGACTTTTTTCAATTGTGATGAGAAATTTGAACCGAGACATTGATGTCAGAGGCTTTCCCTAATTGACTGTTGTGAAGAAGAAGAAGAAGAAATAACAATGGAGGAAAACATATTAGAAGCTGCGCTGTCGAGGCAGGAGCCAGAGATATCCTTTCAGGCATTATCTGGGAATACGTCATCAGACACAATGAGAATGGTGACAGAAATAAATGGGAAATCTGTAGTCTTAGACTCAGGTTCTACTCACAATTTCATCAGCAGGCAGTAGTGTCACACTTGTCTCTTTCGATGTAGTGGTCAATGGTACTCATATATTTGCAGGGGTAACAGTGAAGGATTTGAAGATTACAATTCAAGGGTGGGATTTCTTAATTGACTTATATGTACTTGATTTGAATGATTTTGATGCCGTGTTAGGCACTCAATGGTTTAAAACATTGGGACCTATACTTTGCAAATGAGTTTCTTTAGAGGATCCACCAAAATTATTCTCCAAGGGTTACTGTCTGCAAAAACTTCAATGTTATCAGCACAACAATTGAGGCAATCGTGAGATCAAGTTAAAGTTGTGACTACAACGCAATGGCAGGCCGGAGAATCCTATTTGATGGAGGACAAGGAGGATCAACAGCTATTCGAGTTGCAGACTTTATTGGACAAGTTTGTTGTAGTGTTTCCAGAGCCTAGGGGCTTGTCTCCTGCTCGGTTTTGTGATCACAGAATTGCACTAATAGAAGGGCTCCACTTGAATAAGTCAAAGCCTTACCGCTATCCACAATATTAGAAAACCGAAACTGAGAAACAAGTAGCTTAAATGATGGCTCAAGGAATCATCCAAGAGAGTAGCAGTCCATTCTCCGCACTTGTTTTGCTGGTAAAAAGAGTGATGGAACGCGACGGTTTTGGGTAGATTACATGAGATTGAATATGCAACAATCAAGCTCAACTTCCCCATTCCACTGATTGAGGAGGCACTAGATGAATTGAAGGATAGTGTTGTTTTTTCTAAACCTGATTTAATGGCAGGGTAACATCAGGTGAGGATGCACCAAGAGGATCAATTCAAGACAACCTTCCAAACTCGTTCGGGACAACATGAATTTAGGGTTTTGATCTCACAAACGCACCAGCCACCTTTCTGACCCTCATGAACAACATATTCAGAGAATAGCTTCGCAAGTTCATTCTATTTTTTTAATTATATTTTGATTAACTACCCTGAGTGGGAAGATCATTTACATCATATTGAGACTGTTTTCAAAATTTTAAAGCAGCATCATTTTGTTTTTAAGCAAAGTACCAGTTTGGGCAGAGGCAGATCCATTATTCAGGGCATATTATTTTCAATGGGAAGGTTAAGATGGATGTTGACAAGATATAATCTATTGTGAGTTGGCCTCATCCTCATAGGTTGAGAGCTTTGAGAGGATTTTCACGTCTGGCTGGTTAGTATCGCAGATTTGTCTAACACTTTGGAAAGATTGCTCAGCCCTTGACAATGTTAATGAAGAAGAATTCTTTTGTTTTGAATGAGTTAGCTGAACATTTTTTTCTACAACTGAAGCAGGCTTTATCGTCTGCCCAGTTTTGCAACTTCCTGATTTCATTCTTCCATTTTTAGTGGAATGCGATGCTTCGGGGTCTGGCATTGGTGCAGTTTTGTTAAAGGCAGGACATACAATTGCATTCTTTAGCAAGACATTGTCAGGGAAATATCGATTCCTATCTGCATATGAAAGAGTTACTAGCATTGGTCCTTGCTATGAATAAGGGGAAACACTATTTGTTGGGGGCTCATCTAAGCTTTTACAGATCATGAAAGCCGTAAGGATCTGTGGGAACAAAATATTTCAACTTCTCAACAGCAAAAGTGGCTGGTTAAACTCATGGCATTCAACTTCTCTATTGTTTACAAGCAAGGCAAGGAAAATAAAGCCGCAGATGCCCTTTCCTGGCTAATGGAGGACTTCCAGGATGTGAACTCGAGTACTTCTTATTCTTTTCTAATGCCAACGCCAGTGGTCCTACCTACTTCGTTGGAGACAGAAAGGGAAGATTATGAAAACAGTCCAAGTATACGACAAATCTTCAGAAAACATCAGTTGAGGACTCTCAAACTAGATTGGACTGTTAAGGAAGGCTTGATATATTTCAAGGACAAACTACATTTAGATGCTTCCTCTTCTCTGATCCCAATCATAGTCAAAGAGATGCATAGTGGGAGTCATGAGGGTTTCGATAAGACAGCAAAGTCAAACAAGTCTTTTATTGGAAAGGTTTAAGTTCTTCTGTTAAGAATTTTTTAGATCATGTTGATTTGCCAAAAAATATAAATTAGAAACCTTGGCTCCTACTCGTTTGTTATCCCCCTACCTATACCTTCCTTGGTTAGGCAGGACCCAGCTATGGATTTTGTCGAAGGACTCCCCAAATCTGAAGGGATAACAATCGTCCATGTAGTGGTGGAAAGACTAAGTAAATTCGCCATTTTCTGCCATTGGTTCATCCATACACAGCTTCGATGGTTGCGAGAGTTTTCTTACAAAACATTTACAAATTATATGGTTTATCACAATCAAATGTGTTAGATCGTGATGTAGTCCTCTTGTCAAAAGTCTGAAAAGAACTCTTTCTTCTACAAAGGGAATTCCTTCGATATGAGCTCTATCTATCATCCCCAAACAGACAGGCAATCTAAAGTTGTCAATTGAAGTTTGGAGATGTATTTGAGGTGTCTTTCAGGAGACTCACCGAAAACATTGTGCAAATGGTTACCCTGGTTATTTCACTTCTATAATACTTCACTGCATTTTTCTTTACGAACCTCACCATATCGAGTTTTGTATGGGCAGGACCCTCCTTCACTGCTTCATTATGTTCCAGGGACAGCAACAGACAAGGAAGTTGATCAGCTTCTAATTGATCGAGATGGTATGTTATCTGAAATTAAGTTCCATTTCCAGCAAGACCAACATCTCATCAAATTGAATTTTTGATTATCAGAGGCGGGAACTCTCTTTGGAAAGTGGTGGCGATCAAGTTTATGTGAAAGATATGTTGGGTTTATCCTACATCGGTCGTAAAGGGCATTGGTGACTTGTATATAGGTTAATGGGAAAGCCTTATTCCCTGTGATTTAAGGGGAGTTTACCAGGTGGATGTCGTCTGATGAAGGGGAGGTTGTCACACGATGATGATGTCGGGATCGTTTGCCTGGTGGATGATGTATGATGAAGAGGAGATTGTCAGACATGCCTCATGGATGCTGTTTGATGAAGGGGAGATTGCCAGATGAGCCTGGTGGATGTCATTTGAAGGAGGGGAGATTTTCAGACGATGATGATGTCGGGATTGTTTGCCTGGTGGATGCCGTCTGATGAAGGAGATGATGATGTTGGGATCGTTTTCATGGTGTATGCCGTCTGATGATGATGATGTCGGGATCATTTGCCTGGTGGATGCCGTCTGATGAAGGGGAGACGATGATGATGTCGGGATTGTTTGCCTAGTGGATGCTGTCTGATGAAGGAGATGATGATGTTAGGATTGTTTGGCTGGTGGATGCCGTTTGATGAAGGGGAGAATGTCAGACGATTATAATGTTGGGATCGCTAGATGTGTGAAGGGGAAAGCCTTATTCCCCAAGCTAGATCAAGAGATGCCTGTGACGCCTAATGCAAGTCCCTTTTGGGGGCCCATAGGGCCTAACAACTTAGACCTTATCAACAACATTCGGTATTGGCATGAAAGTTATCTCCGAAGTTAGCAAGAATTATCTCCGAAGTACACTGGCTCTTTTATTGTTGTGCTTTGTATTTGGGAGGTTGCTTATGGATTGCAGTTACCAAAGGAATCTTGAATTCATTATGTTTCATGTTTCAGTTTTGAAACCAGATTTGGGTCGATCTGAACAGGTGGAGGCTACACTTCTTTCAAAGATCGCTTAGAATGGGGCTTATATATATTGGGTTTCCCATGTCCATGCTCAAAAAAGAATTTTCAAGGGCAGGAAACAATTCTTAGTTCAATGGATTGGTGATTCTTCTAGACAAGCGACCTAGGAGTTTGAAGACAAAATGCGAACTACTTATCCTTCTTATTTCCTTGAGGATAAGGAAATTGTAGAGGGGACTATGTCACAGAGTGACAGTTAAAGCAGTTACAACGGCAATGGCAATTTTATAATACCCTAAATATTAGTAGTTTTTTTCTGAAAATTAGAGTTAGATCAAAAGAAAATGAAAAAAGTGGGTGAAGGGATTTGAATTTGAATTTGAATATCGCATTAGTGTAGCAGAAAAGAAATACAAAAAGGAGAAAGAGGGCATGCATGGATTTCTATGAGTTGAATGACAAACTGTTTAACTTCTTCCAATTCTCTAGTCTCTATTCTTCTCTACTCTATCCTCAATTGTAACCCCTATTCTCAATTCTTCACTACTTTCTACACATTTGTTCTTGAAACAGTAGATCAAGCTGGCTAAGAAAGGAGAAGCTCAGGTGTCCATGGCGACCAATCCGCCAATGGAAGTAGCTTTGTCGGCCCGAATCCTACCGCCTCCGATATCAGGTGACATCATCTTATATTATCACGTATAAAACTTACCGGCCACATAACAAGCATTTTAAAATGTGAAAGCTTCCAGTAACTCTAACCGAAAAAAAGAAAGTTCAAATCCTTTACTTACCCAATTCCGCAACTAAGCAATCGTGAGTCGACAATTGCTTTCTTTCAGCATTGGTCAAGACAATAAAAGGCAAAATGATCCTTTTTAGGGCCACACAGGAGAGTGAAAGATAAACTATAGCAGTGCCACTCAAGTTCGAGCAGGTCCTTTGTGTAATGGTCAAAGTCGACATCAACTTTTTATGCTTTGTTAACTATAACAACTCTTTTTCCGTCACTTTCCGGCTCCCTATAGTCAAGTCAGATACGTTTCTGCAAGTTTCCCATGTCATAGAACACTTTCACAATGTGTTTGAGTATTAACTTCGGCAAAGTATCGTGGTAGAAATTCACATCGACAAATCACAAAAGTTCGGAAGGAGTGAGCAAGTGAATATTCGGCAGACATCTGGAACTAAAGATAACCAAACTTCTTAGCAAAGGGAACTATGTGAGTTATAGAGAGATTGACAGTGTCTTTGGTAGACCGATCAGCTGCCAATGATTCAAAAATTTACTAAATTTGGTCATTGAAAAAAGTAATATTTGGAGGTTTGAAGACCTAACGGCTACTATTTTAGAAGAGGACCCCAAGGGTATAAATAGGGTCTTAGGGTTAGCTTTTGAAGAGACCTAATACCCCTCTTGGACTATTTGGATGCTCAAGTTGAGAAACTATTGGCCACTTAGTTTTCTTGTAATCCTATTGATTAAATTTTGAACTACGTAAGAGGGTTTTAGTGAAGCAATGCTCAAGTATTTAAGCTTAATTTGTAAACTTATAAGGTGTTGGAAGTATCTGTGAGAACTTAGTCTTGTAGACTGAAGGTGCTAGTTTGTGGAGGACTCATTTGACTCAAGGTATGGACTCATTTGACTAGCTTCAATGGTAGATTGCTCCTAGGGTATTAGGAGTTGGTGCAAGCTTCTTTCAAACTTGGAGGCTTCTTGTGAAGGAAGGCGTGTGATTGTCTATAAGTGTACAAGCCGGTTGTCACAATGAAGCTAAGAATACCTATCCATCTTAATGACTTATTGCGATAAAAAAGTGGAGGAGTTCTGAACCTCTTCAAAAATATCATGTCTTGTATCTTCGCTCTTCTCCCTTCCCTCTTGCGTGCTTGTTATGAATTGACTTATTCTTTATATACACATCACTTAGCTCTCTTTTATTTGACTTGATCATTTTATATAACAAAGTGGACATGGCCACAGTCACTTAGGCAAGTGAATGGTTTGATTAACTTGCCACAGTATGGAACTTTGTGAGTTTGAACTTGTGCTTATTTGCCTCTTCCACTTGCTGTTTTCCATGTAGATCATCTACCTGTGCTTGATTGTGAATTATATCATTTGTGCTTAAATCGTTTCCACTTTTAGTCTCCATTAGGCTTTAAGTTTATAGGGATCTAACGTCGTGATTTATGATCTTAGTTAGCTCTCTCCCGCATAGACCCACTTCAACTTTATGGGCATTGTTTTAAAAATCCCAGACTTGCTATATCCATGCCAATTATGTTCCCTACCTTTATGAAAAATGAAGGAATTATTCTATTATTGATAACTAATAATAGAAGAATCCGTGGGGAAGAGTCAAAATGTCTGACCTAGTTGATGAACTAATACAAAAAAGTATTCTTAACAAAAATTCTTGTAATTTAATTTCTGATAGAATCAGAAAGTATTAGGCATAAAGAAGTTTACTTATAGATCCTTTTAGAACTTTTAGATTAGAGCATGTAAAATATGAAATCCATCAATAAAAAAGTGGACATATCCCCCTATATACATATATAGATTATAGGTAGATAAATAGGATTAGAATCCATATTGAACTATTTATAGAACAATATGAAGATTCTATTGGTGTGCACCTCGTGTCTTTGGTTGATGTCTTGACAAATGTGTAATTGTAGTTTTCACCACTTCAACACTTCATTTGTTTTTTCTAATTTTGAAGTGTTCATTTGGTTACTTAGTCTTCAAAGCTTGTACTTAGAGAGCTTTGAAGTTGTTGGAAAAATGAATATAATAAACTACATGGTTTGACATTCAAATAAATCATGTTTATGTCAAAATAACCCTAATTTTTATCTAGAGATTCATTTATTATCTAGAATATGTTTTTGTTATTTGAAGAGGCAAGAGGACCTTGGATGTTTCCAAGTTTACATTGAAAGTTGATGACATTAGGTGGAGTGTGTTAGATTGGACCTCAACGTCTAGAAATACATTCTTGGCAATGTGATTGTATCAAGCCCTCAAGCTATTAAAGATGTCAACAATTGAAAGTTCTTTAAGTTACATCCTTCCTCTATCTAGTTACATTTTCACATATCTACCACACTATTTTCTAATTTTTAATCCTTCTCGTCTCAACATTTTATATAATACTAGTACATCCATGTAATATGTCCTCAAGAACTTCACAATTCATCGATGTAATATGTGCAAAACCCGGGCTTTTCACCCAAAGGGTTTAGCTTCAGTTCGATCTCAATCCAGATAGAGTTGCTTACCGGGTACTTATGGATAGTATGTTCTGTACGAGCTATGGCCTTAGTGTCCTCCGGTGCTTGGCGCCGCCCGACTAGATACTATGCCGTATCAGCACTTATTTTTGGCTTTTATTTGATTTGAGTCTAGTTAGGTTTAGGACCAAGTCCCTTGCGAGTCTAGATAGCTTGTTGTGTATTTGAAATCCCTTATGGTCTACCGTAGAGCCCCCTCGGACCTATGACACGGTACCCGATGTCATCCGACTATCCTATGGGTGCAAACTGCGCCGCGCCCAGAGCAAGTGCACCTCCACAATTCCTTTACAGCAAGGCTTGGCCAAATGATGCCCTAGTAGCGCCTTGTGCACCTCCACAATTCTTTTACAACAAGGCTTGGAACAACGACGCCCTAGTAGTGCCCTTGCGCCTAGTTCTGATCCCAAGTTACGCGTGGATTGGTTTAGCAAGAACGCATGACATTCTTGTTTAGGCCTTTTCAAAGTATTCCTTGGTAGAGGCCAAGGCAAAGGCACTGGGGCAGCTCCCTTGCCTTGGAACTGGATTTTTGCCTATAAATAGGGCATGATTTCCACTACTTTCACCCCTTTGGCTCGTCCTTTCCAACCTTCCCGTTCCTACCTTATTCTCCACTTCTTCTGTAGCATTACTAGGCCTCCTCCGAACCCTTTCCACGCTTGGACAAGCCCCTACGGTTGTAGGTCTTGGGGTTGGAAGCCCCCTCTCCTAGGAATTGATTGTGGTATATGTCTCACCTTTATTTACTTTCTTGTGTATTTTGATGTTTGTTCCATATCTATCTTTATTTGTTAGTATTTTTCTAATATTTTTGGCATGTAGTTGTGTTTGTTATGAGTAAATAGGCTTAATTTAATTTTCATACTTATAAAATATTTATGATTTTTGCAAGCTGTATGTGTAGTAAGATGCTCTATTTTGGTGTAAGATTTATATCTTGTGTTGTAGATCTCTAATTTGCATGATATTGGCCTTGTTAGTTTACTAAGATCTATATCTACAACTTTTATGTGCATTGTATCATTAGATTATATATTTATGAGTATGCATGGGTGCCAAACTTGGTAAAAGGTGCCAACTTTCCTGGTAACAGTGACCTAGCTACTCCTTTCCCTAATTTTTACACCATGTTTTAGGTCGTATTTGGATGCAATCTTCTGCGTGTTTGTAGTTACGAATGTCAGCTAGTACATGCTAAAATACGATGAGGCTTCCATTCCTATAGAAATTTCCCAAGCCAAGCAACTCCAGCCAACTTCAGAAATGACTTGGCCAAAACTTTCCATTGCCGAGATCACTGAGGCTTAAATCCTTAGATTTTGGACATAACTTTTTACTTGTTTCAAGACTTACAGAGTTTTCTAATGCTAACTTTTACCCAAGCTCATTTGGAGTCTCCATACTGATGAATGGAACTTCAGAAAATTGGTACGTGGACTAGGAACATTGTTCCTAGCACCCTAGCCTTAGTTTAGTGGGAGTAGGTAACCATGTTGACCCATGGGCTAGTGCTTGATAATTTTTGTACCAAACCCTTTGAGTGTTAGGCCCCACTGGTCAAAATCTCATCCCATTTGGACGTTGTTTGGCCATTCTGAAAAATTGTACGGTGAAGTCTATTCGTAAAACCCTAAGCATGGAACTTCATCTTCTTGCCTCTTGGCTTGGCTCCATCATAGTTTTGTCTTTAGATCATGAGATGGAGTTAGTGGCGTTTGTTTGGATCCAACTAGCTTCAGTCCATTTAGATGACTTTTGTCTACAGTTTAATAAAACTTCAAGGTTGAAATCTTTTAATGGTTTTTGAACTTAAGACCTTAAAATGGTTTGATATAAGCCCCTACTCAAACTATCAAATAATAAGTTGATATCATTTACATAAGCCTGTCATCGAGAACCATAGGTGGGTACTAACCTAGCCCCTCTGTGACACCACATGTCCCATCCATCTTGTGTGTAAGTCAAAACTCAAAAACACAATATAGGTATAAAGTTTGTGAATGAACATTTCAATAGCGCTAAAGTGCAACTTTGAATTGAATCTTATAACGTTGAGGTTTTATTAATCCAAAAGATCTATTAGATGACTTATGGATGGTGGGATCTAATAAAATGTCACCAATTACATTCTACGACTTTGGCTAAAAATAGTTATAACAAGGTAAACAAGCACATGCACCCTAGTATAAATATATTTCCAAACCAGGAATAAGTAAGCTCATATTACCCATCAACCACTCAAACAACCATTTCTTTGTCATCACATCCAATGTGAAAGAAGATTATTCATTTTTTCTTCTCAATATTTTTTTCAATTGCTTGACTTTTGACTCGCTTTCACTTGTTTTATTTTCACACCTAATTTGATTTTTCTTCCAAAAACACAACATCCATACACCATAACACATTCTTCTAATATAAACTTAATCATTCCCAATCCGAAAGAATTCAACACTAGGATGTTAGCATAGGACAATTAACCAACAAGGAAAAATAAAATTCAAACATGGCTAAGGCTTAAAGGGTAAACAAATCCGGAAGTTAAATATAAGGCTCAAACTGGCTAAACAAGATAATATTCATAGGCTTGCATGAAGATCTCAAACTAATCAAATCTCACCTAAATGGTTTCCTCAAATCCATTATTGAAAAAAATTTTGCCTTGAAAGTGAATCAAACAAATTCTAAATCCCAGAAGCAATACCT
>JAURVB010004624.1:0-111960 GCA_033002965.1 Piper betle
ATAACTAAAACTATCATATACATATCAGACATACTCATCCCCCATAACATGCTCTGGGCCTCATACTTATATTCTTAAAATTAGTCTAGCTCGAACTCGCTTGACCCGATTCAATACTGACCCGAGCAAGGCAAAATTAAAATCGGGTAAATCCCTAACCCAAAAATGGGATTTTACACTTTTAATGTGTTTTGAGAAAGAAAATGTTAATGGATCAAGCCAATGCTACAATCTCTCGTTTATAAGACGAGGAGAATAAGTGTTACCGTTTGAATGGCCGTAACTTAAAACATTATTGGTCTTAGAAGAGCAAAGAAACATGGTCATACAAGGTAGGATGACATGAGATTCCAACTAATCTTCATATGTGATGGCATGGGAGCTACAAAACGCAACACATCCGGTTTTGATCTGGAGATACGAAGTGGGTCTTTGTTCTTGCCCTGGCCTTCTGAAGTCCCAAGAAACTTGGCCATGTTGGGGAGTATCAATTCCCTGCAGTGAAGATGTAACAGGGGAACCTTGGATAAGACGCTTCCTTTCTGGACGTCCAAACCTTCAGGTCTTCGAAGCTTGTATGGTTCTCCTGTTACTGGGTCATAATCAGCTCGTGGCATCTGCTTCCATCTTTTGTGAACGTACCAACCATATTTGTAGTCTCCAACAATGGGAGTGCCAAGAGCTTCAGCACAGTGAACTCTTAGCTGCAAGTTCAGTTTTGCAGTGGCGGTCAGAGAGAATGTTCACAGAGCTTAGCTCAATTTTTGAGAATTTGACTAAAAAAAGTCAGTAAAACAGGTTTGCAGAATTTATAATTTCCACATATTTTTCAAGAGCAATGGAGCAATGAATTCTATAGATCATTGCCATTGGAAGAAAAAAGATTTCTTGCAGTACCTGATGCTTACGACCTGTGATCGAACGCAGCTCAACCCAAGAGCAGCCATTTATTGTAGGCCCTATCACACGGTATTCAGTTATTGCCTCTAAAGAACCATCAACACCGGAAGGGTGAGACAACATTATTCTCTCGGTTTTACCACCATCCAAGAGGACCTGCAGTTACCAAATGGTTTAAGGCTTGGTTGACGTATTTGCATCACTTATATGTAAACATCTAAAAATTAAGAATAAAACAAAAAGGGTTAATCCCATGAGTTGAATATGAAGTCAGCTATTCTGCTGATGGGGTTATAATATAACAAGTACTTCCATTCACCCCGACACCATCATGCAAAAGAACACAAAACCCTACAGTCTGGAATTTTGCTAAGTTCACCATGAACGTCAAAATCATAGGATGCAAAATGATTACCTTAGATAGGGGAGAATTAATGACACCTTCTCTTTCTTTGGGAGTGCCAATCACCAGTGCCCAGTATCTCTGTGCTGTAGCTTCACAAGCATCATTCCACACCTACTAGCTAGTTAGCAAACAAACCTTCACAAGATAAATTAATCAAAAAATAAAATTTAACGTAAAAGAAAAATAATTAAATATTTGTTGCATGATCCATACACGGATTTATCCAATTGTAGTGGAACTGATAAATAAAGTTATAGTATCTCAAATGTCCAACCCGCACTAGTATTTGGACAAATGTCAGCAAATATTGTTTTTAACGTAGTACCTTGGAAGAAGTTTTAGCTAGGTTTACATCTGTGAACAACCAATGAAGTTTAGTAACACATTCCTTTGTTCTTCCCATCAACAAAATGCCACTACTCTCTCTATCAAGCCGATGCACCTAATTCATGAGGAAAAAGAATCACATTTGTTAATTTTACCACTGTTCAGTCACATTATCAAGTTCGTACACAAAGCAGTTAATTATGTTTATTACGATTATTAGTGAATGTCAATTATAATGTGAATGCTTGTTTTTTTCAGTTCGATAGATAAACAAATGATAAAGCCACTGCAAAATATCAGCTACTCTAGTAGGAGTCAATATCAGCCTTATTTGGGTTTAGCAAATATTCACAGGAATTTTTATGGACATAACCATCAAAATTATCAATTTTTAGGTAGGTAGCCATCTAAATAATCTACTAACTTTTATCAATAAATATAAGGTTTAAGAACTCACTAATTTAGGGCCTTCTTCATTACCATAAGATAGCGCAGCAGCTGCCAAAGCATCCATACTATTATGAACTGGTAGATTCCCCTGCAGAGACATAAAACTTTTGATAAATAACAAATATACAAAAGTGATTCAAGCTATGATAAATATGATAATGAAAAATAAAAGGATCATACGATCATATGACCAGTTCATAGCCCTAACCTTCACTGGGACCTTTGGTGGCTTGTTCAGAACAAGAATGGCGCAGTCCTGAAAATTTATCAGTTTAAAAGTGATTAAATATTTGTATCTCTTTTAGCTAAAAATCGTAGTTCCACAGGCAGAAGCTAGATGACAAGATGGTTGGATTATGAACTACATGCACAATGAATACTGAGGAGAGGATAATTAGAACATTGTCAGAGCAAGTGAGAAATGCATGCCTTGTGCATCACAAGTCTTTGTAAATATTCTATCTCATCAGCATTTGGATAAAGCGTTGCAGTCGGAATAGTGTCAAATCTCTTAGATATCTTAGCCTCTGCAACTGATACAGGTATGTGGACAATCATGCCTGGCTCCATTACATCGTCACAAGCAGCCTGCATAGCAACTGATGGCTTTTGTAAAATGGTGTCTAGAAAGTGTGAAATTAAAATTATCTTCAACGTATATTAAATAAGATAGGATACCATAAACAAAACATTTATAATAAATTGCCTTCAAGTGCAAAATCGTCTGTCAATTTTTGAAGATGTTACCTTTCTCAGGTGTTCTCTACCAAGCAGATTCACCCTTGTCGCATATTTAGAATGTGGCGCTTCTAGTTGAACCTGTTATAAAACATATAACAGCATATCTTCTTACTCATCTACGAGAAGAAATCCACAAAAAAGCCATTGTTTACCCATCAACTGTAAGCAGCTCAAACAGAAGTTTCAATCATGCAAATCTTAAAAATGCAAGTCTCATTTACTCTGCCAGCAGTCCCACACCAACATAACTGTTTTTGCCCCAAAATTAAGGGCAGATAAAAAGCATCGGATATAAGGAGTCAGATTTAGCAATCACACTAAAAGCACAAAGTTCACTGTAAAATGCTCAATTTAGAATAACTAGTTCGATAGAGCATGAACTCCAAGCGTAAACCTAATAATCCATCAATTTAAAAAACTACTGCATGCACAAACCTAATCAGTCAATCTAAAAGACAACCATACACGCAAAACTAATCAGCCAATCTAAAAGACCACTGCACCACTAATTTTTTAAAAGACCACTGCACCACCCATTTTTTAAAAATCCACCTACTCAATTACAAATCATAGACAAATGGTAGAGAAGGATAAATTAACCAATGTTAATCTAAGTCACGTCCTCCACTCATAACGAATAATTTCTCTTTCTTCTCCCACATGCACTACCGATAAAATTTTCCCAAAAGGAAAACAAATACAATACATATGTCCAACAACATATTTATAAACCAGAGATACGGAACACCTTTTGAAAATAAAGAGCCAACTCCGTGAGAATTAAAATCCTTACTATGAGTATTTTCTTTGTATCTATAATTCTCCTCGAATTCTTTGTACTTCTTTAAATATCTTTGTCTTCATGACTTCCCATGAACATGAATATCTCCGACACTAACCAAACAAACATTGACCAAAAGATACCAACCCTTACCTAATCTAAAGGCTATTACTTATCGAATTTCATAGCATACATCAACTTTCTGTGAGTAGCGTCTACTGTTTTTATGAATAGTATCGCTTGTTCCTTACAATGCCAAATAAAAACTTCGTCATTCAAACAACTCCAGAACCATTTACCCTTCTCAATTGCAAAAGAAACATTGAATCACCAAAGTTTCAACCACACAAACATTGGATTTATAAAAAATAAATGTCATTCATAAAAGAAACCATACCAATCGTTTGTTGAAGTGACTCTGAACCACGCCTGCGGCGGCGTCGGCGAAGTAGTACTTCACCCAGGAGACGGCGGTGATCCGGGAGGCTGCCGACGGAGAGGCCGGCGGATTCTTCCCGGGGAGGGGTCCGGCGGGGAAGGGAGGGAGGGAGAGGAGCTGCCGGGTCTTGGGCTCCGGCTTGTCGCCGAGCCGAGCGACGTTGTTGGAGACGCGGATGACGGGTCCCGCGGGCGGTGGCCGGAATCTGGAGTAGCTTCGGGTGGCCGCGAGAAGGGATCGCCGGCGGCGGAGGAGAAGCTCCGGCATCGCCCCCGGCGTTGCCGAGGTAAGGTCAAAGATGCCGCGTATGACCGGTCAACTAGGCTATTAATTGTCCGTTATATTTATATTTAATTTGACTTAAACTTTGATATTTAAATATTTAAATACGAATTTAATTCGAATTTAAAATTTTAAAATCTCATATTTAAATATTTAAATATAAATTTAACTCAAATTTGAATCTTTAAAGTCAAATTTATATAAGGCAGTATCCAATTCGATTTGATTCGGATTATTTTTGTACTATTATTATTATTATTTTGGCACTTTATATTAAAACATTTATTTTTATAAATCAATTTAATAAAATTTTGTGCATAAAAAAACCCATTTAGTATCCACTTAAATGGTCGTAACTAAAATTATAATTTTTAATTTAAGTTGTTTAAAAAGTAGAGTGTTTTTTTATTTTTTTAAAAAATAATTAATCTAGTTTGTTCGTGACGTAGCAAAAAATTATTTATTGCTAAAATATAAAATTATAACGATAATAAATAAAAAATATTTGATAAATATTGCCAATAAAATAGTATATATTGTTTTCAAAAAATTATATAAAGTGGTAGAAAAAAAAGGCCAAGACTTATTTATTTTTTTCTAACATTAATTTCTTTCACATTTTCCTACCAAATATAATTTTATCAACTCTACTATTTTTTATAATTATAACAAAATAAAAATTACGACAAAATTATTTAAAGATTTTATAAGGAAAATTACATTACAATTAAACACCCTATTATTAAAAATCAGTGATATAAAAATTTATATTAGTTCTATTTTTTATAAAACTTCGAATTAAAATCGAACTAAATCAAACGTGCACAAACATAGACTTTACTTTATTTATCTTCTGATTGAATTTTAAATTATATTCGAAACTTAAACCGATATGAAGCCGAGTTTAGACCGGACCAGCGAAATAGAGCGCCACCCTCATTCCCTTCTTCTTCTCCTCCGGCGACCACCTCCCCGACAAAACAAGCACCTTTCCTGCGTCCAAACAAGTTCGGCACCCCAAAATGTCTCCAAAGGTCGCACCTTTCCTTCAAATACCGGTACCCCCATTCCCATTTCTTTACGTTTTCTCCCTCTTCTCCATCGTTGTAATCTCTCTTGCATCTCCCACGGATCGCCTCTTGCTGATTTTGTTGAGCGAGGCTTGATGGATTTCGAATCGAAATCGTAGGAAAAGGAGCTTTTTGATGATGTTTATGGTGTTATGATGGTGCCCAAGGAGCTGGAGGTGGAGAAGGAAGCTGGGTTTGAGTTCGTGGGGCAGGTCCAGCATGCCGAGGATGCAGTGAGGGGGAGTCTTGTCATGCTTGTTATGTTGGTTTAGTTGTAGCTGACTGTGTAGTTAAAATTCTTGCTTTTGCAATTTAAATGTTTGCTGTGTTGTGCATTTGGTTTGGTGGCGGAATCGTGTTTGTTACTTTGGCTAAAGATACAAATGGAGCTTGTTCATGACATTGTTTGTCTTTGAAGTGCGATTTAAAATTTTGTTGATTATTGATTGGTTTGGCTATATATATAAACAACCTTCTGCGTGATCTTGTTTGTGCCTGGCATGCGATTAGTTTAGAGTTTGGGCAGGTAAGAATGCAGGTTGATTGTAAAGCCATCATTTACAATTCTTGGATTGGGAAATGCACATAATTAATATCTGACACTGGATATAGTAAGCTATCATGGGTTTGAGCAGGACATTTCCTATGCCTTGGATTTACCAAAATACATATTCTTCTCATTGATTAGCAGGAATGTCTTACAGTGTTGTGGCTATTCTCAGGGCTTTTCTTTGACTTTGTGAAGCCAGAGTAGCTAGAATATGATGATTGTTTGAATCACACCATTTATTTACAATTTTCATGGAAGATCTATTTATAGGTTACTGATTGCTTGGGTTTGGGGTTGTCATGATGCTGAAGATCACTGCTTTTTTGCATTACTGTTCTTGTATGGCATAAATCAATGATATGATGGATTCTAAGATAGATACTTTGTACCTTGCTTAAATCATACTGAATTTTGTTATCTGTAGGATTTTATGAGAACAAGGGAGGATGGAGAGTTTCTAAGTGGAGCTTTGGCAGGTGCCATGACAACAGCTGTGTTGGCGCCTTTAGAGGCCATCAGGTACTTTCTCATTAATATCATCCTTCCAAACATTACCACCTATTTTCATGGTTCCCAAATTTGTCTCAAATGGAATTGACTTCTCTTCTATTAATGATAATGGACAGCATGTAACTGAGCCCATATTTTCGTTTACGGTTTAGTTAATTTTTATCTACACTTTGGCAGTGGGTGTTATTTTCAAAAATCAGAGCATGCAATTTAATCGGTAATGGTATGATGGCATGGCTAGAATTTTCGTTTTTGTTTGTGTTTATCTTTGCCAAGGCATGCACAACTTGAATGGCACCAATAATTTCAGTCTTGCCATTGTAATTAGCTACCTAATTAATATGATACTTAAAACAGTCTTCCTGATATTTATATGTTTGGATTGGAGGTCTAGTCCATCTATTTACTTCTTGTAGAGCAAGGATGGTGGTTGGTGTTGGATCAAGAAATATTGCTGGAAGCTTCATTGAGATAGTTGAACAATGCTGGCAAGGGCTCTGGGCAGGAAATACCATCAACATGCCGTGGACAATTCCAACTCAGGCAATTGAGCTAGGCACATTTGAATGTGTTAAGCGAACTATGATATCCGTGCAAGAAAAGTGGAGTCTGCAGGATCCCCTCAAACTGCAAATTGGTGTCATTAGATTCAATTTATCCTTCTCATGGATCTCTCCCGTAGCTGTTGGTGGTGCAGCTGCTGGGATTGTGAGCACGCTTGTCTGCCATCCTCTCGAAGTACTCAAGATAGAAACTTGTTAAATACTAGAGGTAAAAGGTTTGTATAGAAAAGGAAGGTTTTCCTCTGTAGTTTCTTCAGAGAAATCTTTGGTTTGATTGCGAATTGATTCTATTTCACAGGACTGATTGACTGTGAATTATGAGGTTTTTTAACCATTAGTGTTGCTGTGAAGAGGATTTACACTGATGGAGGTGTCGATGCCTTCTATGCCGGTCTATCACCGGCACTTATTGGCATGCTTCCATGCAGTACATGCTATTATTTCATGTATGAGACAATCAAGAGCTCTTATTGTCAAGAAAAATTAAAAAAAGCCCTTAACCGCGCTGAGCTCTTTCTGGTAAGGCATTTATACATTCCTCTCTTATTCCTTGTGCTGTATTTGATGTTGTGTATGCCATTTGTATTCTTGTTTAATTGTTGTTCACGTTCCTAAGATGAATGGCTAGAAATAAAGAGAACCGTCAATTGTTTTTGTGAGATTGATGCTTTTAAGTAATATTTGCTAGAAATATTTAAGAAGTCATATTGGCATCAGATAAAGTGTTTGCTGTCCATTCTTGCGGTCTCTACTTTCTTCATGTTCATCTTCTTCTTCAAAGACCAACGTAATTCTTGCCTCTTACGTGACGCGTATTAACTGCAAACTTAGAGCAGGCCATGTTTATCATTTAAGACTTATGCTATACAGGTTTCACTGCAAGTACAATCAGCTTTCCATTAGAAGTGCCGAAAAAGAGGCATATGGTTGGCTCACTTCAAGGAAAGTGCCCTGGCTACATGGTGGTGGCATTGTCGGAAGTTATTAAAGAAGGATTGAAGGGTCTGTATAGAGGACGGGCTGCCAATTGTTTGAAAATGATGCCATGTTCTGGAATACATGGATGTTCTATGAAGCATGGAAGGATATTCTGCTGGTTGAGAGACGCCTTGTCTGAGGCACATATTCATTGATATTTTTCTATCGCTTCTTTTATCATAAGTGGGATCAGCTTTTGTTGGTTGCTCACATATTTATCTGCTGTGGCACTTACGTAAAGTTGCTTTCTGACTATCTCTTCCTCCCTAAGTTACGATCAATATTTTTTCCCATAAACCCAACAATTAGGATATTCGAATGTTGAACAACTTCTGGAGAAAATTATCTCCTGTCTGAGAAAAGAAAAAGTTTTTCAGGCAATCAGGAAGGGGCAATTTCTACGTTCTGAGACTGTAATTACCATTCTCTATAGCTCAGGTTGCTCAAAAAGACCATAATTAATGGTTTTGTCAACAACCCAATTGAGAATAAATCTTGGATATCAAGTCTATGGATTGTAAACAGGCCAAGGATCTTATAAGAGTCTTAGAACACCTGTCTTCTTGCTATTGGAAGAGTCATTAGCAGCCATTTGTGGTTTGCTTTGATGAGCATATGTTGTGCAAAAGCAGAAACGCAATCCGAAGATCATCAAATTGCTTGGAGCTAAGATGAAGTTAAACGAGTATTGGCGGGTAGACGGGGATGACAAAGAAGGGGAGAAAGACAAAGATGCCAACTTCAGTACTTTAAAACATATGACCATATCTGCCCACCTGGCGGACCTTTTGCACCTTGCCCGCCTTCTTTTTCAACTTTGACAAGAAGGTCGGTGTGACTCCAAATCAGATCTCCATTAGCTCATCCAAGCTTGTACTAAATGCCCTTCGTTTGTTCGTTCTTTTTCTTGGCATGCCACTCGTCAAATCAATTGAATGAATGACCAAATGCTTTTCTTCGTGTTAACGTTATGTTAGTTAAATATCATAAAAACCCAGAAAGGGACAAGCATCCTGTGATGGGAAGTTGTCTCTGTAAGGTTGAAATTTGGTTCGGTTGAAGTGTTAAAAGCAAGGACAAAATTAAACCAATGAATGATAGATCTCATTCTCTTTAGGGTTATAATCGAGCCATGCTAGCTCAGGAGGAAAGCATGTTCGGCTTGGTTCTACTTAGAACTCGCATTTCTTATTTTAGAATTCGATTATAAACTCGACGAAATTAATAGCTCAACATTGCCACTCTCTAATGTCAGTTAATTGGAATATACAAGGCATCAATGGAGACAATTTCATGGCATTTCCTTTTCACCACTAGCCTCACTTTACTTGCAAGACTTTTGCTTTTGGCATAGATGACAAACTCGAAAGAAACCATGGAGGCTAGACTGTTCGACGACTTCTTGACGTTTATAAAAGGAGAGCCAATCCCACCCAAATCTTCCCCCTCCCCCTCAATTGGCCATGTAATTAGTAGGAGGATTTAGAGGGTCTTTGGCATAGATAGAGGAAACAGACATGACGCAGTTGGTGTGGGACGAGGAAGGAGTTTTTGCCACTGGGGGAGGAAGCCATGGAACCATGGACAATACCGTTCATGCTAACCTCCCTTTCCATGAAGTCTGCACCAGTGACCCTACCTTCGATTTTGGAGATGTATGTGGGATTTGATAATTTCTTTTTGGTCTTTCTGATGGATTTTATTCATGTAGAAGCTTGTGAATCTGTGACCAACATGTTCATCTTCTTATTGGGATTTATTTGTCATCTTGTTGAAATATATTTTAGCTGGTACTACAAGAGAGATGGAGAGTTTACTGGCCCTTTTTTTTTGTTGAACAGGAAAACATGAGTGGGTTTTCATCTTGGAGCAGACTGCAAGGAGGCATGTGGGCACAGGAAGTACTCTCCCCCAGCATTTCTGCAACTATTGACTCCCAATCTTCCATGTGTGGTATGAGAAGCTTGCCGCTCAAACTCCATAATTCATTGCTCTCATGATCATTCATTCTACTTTTAACTGGCGGAAAATACAATTTGAAACTAATAATTGTATTGAGAAGAAGATAATTAGAAACGAGTGATGTTTGACAAGCAACGTAGCTGCACTAGTTTCAATTTAGAACTCCAAACACTTATGTTTGTAGCGAAAAATTGATTTGCTTGGAAGAGCAGGTAAAATATGAAACTTTTATTAATTCTGTGTGTTTCATTTAATTTTTTTGTTCATCTTCAAAATTCCATCCAAATTTCATATCATACAGGCTCGGCCGGAAGTCCAACTTCGACCCTTAAACCGAAGAGCATAGATAGCACTCAAGGCACAAAATCTACTGCGAGTGGCTCCTCCAACGAAGATGATCAAGACAATGAAACCGGAACATGGGAACAGAGCGGCACTGATGCCATGATCGTCAAGAAATTGAGAAGGTGAGCCTACCCATATGACATACAAACGCTTTCATGAGCTAAAACCCACAAAAGCAACTTCTTGTCGCCTCTCTGAGACATGAGAAGTGTTAAATGTCTTCATTGCTGTGTGACAACAGGAAGGTGTCCAATCGAGAGTCTGCTAGACGATCAAGGAGAAGAAAGCAGGCGCACTTGTCTGGTCTTGAGCTACGGGTATTGGACTGAACATAAACTAAATCATATAATGATCCTACTACATTCATATTTGAAAGATTGATGGGTAATTGAGTTCTTTAGATCTTGAACTAAAACCACGCATTATCAGGTGGACCAACTAAGAGGAGAGAACGCCTCCCTGTACAAGCAGCTCACAGACGCAAGCCAACAGTTCCAGGAGGCCACAACAGACAACAGGGTGCTCAAGTCAGATGTTGAAGCATTGCGAGTGAAGGTTGAGCTGCTCCCCATCTTACCTATGCATTTGGAATCTTGTGATCTTGATTGTTGTTATTGTTCTGTGTTTAGCAGCAACATTGTTTGTTTGTTTACAGGTGAAGTTGGCACAGGAGTATATCACTAGAGGAACGATGGCCAGTGGCTTGAATCATCTCTTCCAGAGCCACCACATCTCTGGAAATCAAGCTCTCAATGGCCGGAGCAATGGGTACAGTTCGGATCATGTTGCAACTGTTCCATCTCTGCAAACGACGACCATGCCGGTGACTGTTGATCACAACCAAAACTTTGGTATGAATGATGGGGAAAACCAAAATGCAGACCAAAGCTTTTGGTGAATACTTGGAGAAGTCTTGGACGTTTAAATCAAAGCAGGGGACTTATACGCCCATGAATTCGCCCAAAAGTATCGTAGATTTGAATGCAGTTTGATGTTGTTATTGCAAGATCAATAAATATTGAGAAGAAATGTCATCTTCTTGATGTATGAAATTTTTGCCATTTTGTTTGTGCAAGATATCATATTTATTTATCAAGTAGGGCCGGTAATTGAGTTAGTAAAGTTGTGAGCATTTGGCGTTTGACTTTGCTCAACTCGATTTGAAATTTAATATTTAAATATTCGAGCTCAAACTCGACTCAAACTTTACTTGAACTAAAATTATACGAATCGAGCTTGAGCAAGACAGTGTTCGACTCGACTCGACTTGGTTATAATTTAAACTCGACTCGAAATTTATTCGTAGCTCGATTTGAACTCTACTCGATAATATAATATAATAATATATATAATATCATTTATCTATTTAAAATGTATTTAAAATTATAAACAAATATAATTATTGATTAAGTTTAATTACAGCTAATTATATTTGTTTATATACAAAAAAAAACAAAGCAAGTTGGGAGAACATCATCCTAAAGACTCGGAGGTCACATATTCAATCCACGCTTATCGCATTATCATTAGAATATAGAAATTGTAATTAGTATTTAGGCATGGGCCTAATTAATCGTAATCGGTATTTGGGCTTGGTTTTAATTGAGCGAGTTTCGAGCTCCCAAACTATATGGGTTTCGAGCTCGTTGAAATTAAACGGTTTAATGTATTCGAGCTCGAGTCGATTTCGAACTTATGCGTATATATTCAAAACTCGTTCCATCTTAAATCGGGTTCGAACACAAAGTGAACTCGCCCGTGCGTTCATTTAGTAGCCCTAATACCAAGGTTGATTTATAATTACCTACAAGTAAGTGAGAAATTAGTGAATAACTAATTAAGAGCTTGTCAATTCATATTATAATACAAAAAAGAAGTTATTGGTTAATTTAATTTTTCTTGGTAAGCATTGTTTCATATTACTTATATGAAAAATATAATTTGATCATATGAGAGTAGATGGAAAACAAATAATTTATACATTTTGTAAAGTACATGGTTAAAAATGTTGACGTCCCTGGTTGAAATATAATCAAACATACTTTCTAAATTCAATAATCGTAGGGTTGAATATAAAGGTTAATGTAACATAAACGATATATCAATTGATTTCTATCGATTATTAACTTATAAAAAACAACACCTTTATAATGGAGTTGATTTTTTGATAATAAATAAGTTATCAACATAGTTAAATTATTTATATATTTTTTGAAATCTTAAGCATTATAATTAGTAAATAATTTTAAACTTCTAAGATCTACCTATCATTACCATCGTTTTGCTTTGTTAATTTAGTCAACAAAGGCATACAATATAAATTATTAAAATATTACAAGTTAGATAAATTAACTAAATGTAGCTATTTTTTCGATTCTATGTTTTTTATATGTATTTATATTATAAATAATTTGTATAATGTATAATTATAAGAGAGCCACTACTCCGTGCCAGAGGCAAAGTAGCTTCTCTGCGCTACAGATTAATCTAAGCCGTCTGATTATAAGGATGGCCCTGATCTATTACTTAAAAAAAAACACACTACCAGTGGACTCGCCGGTCGAGGCCAGATCTAGCCGCTGGAGCCGGGCCGGTGGAGGGAGAGCCGGGGCGGCAAAGCCAAGGCGGGGATGACGGAGCCGGGGTGGGGGAGGGAGGGGGAAGTGGGAGGTGGGGAGAGGGGGCGGGCGGAGTGGCAGGGTACGAGGGGGGGGGGGGGTGAGGGGCGGGTGGAGGAGGTGTGTAAAAACCATAATTTTTATTACAAGACTCGAACCTAAATATTATGAAATAAATATAGATGAACCGATATAGTTGGTTATCAAGTCGACCGGTCATGGTTTGACTTAAAATCACCTAGAAAATACCTATTCATGAATGGATGATGGGGTGTGAGAATTTAATGAAGGGGTCGTTGAACCTAGGAAATACCAATGGATGATGGGGTGTGAGAATTTAATGGAGGGGCTCGTTGAACCTAGGAAATACCAATAGATGATGGGGTATGAGAATTTAATGGGGGGAATGGTTGAAGTGTATATATATGCAGGAGGAGGGAGTATTTCATCCCTCATCTCCGTCCCAGAGCGACTTCCCCATTATTGTATTAGGGTTCACGGGTCACAGTCAGACGAAATCCAAGTCAGTCAGGTACGTATAATAGGTAGATCATCATACTTAATAGGTAGATCATCGTATTTCCTTAGGTCGGCCTGAGCTCAAATTCGACCACCATGCACCGAGTGAAACCGGGGTCAAAGAATTGACTCAGTCCGACACGGGGTCGTATTATGTGCGTAAATTGTGTAATGCATCGACATTGTTTTGTAGTAGTGATAGCTGCCCCATAAAAAGACTACGGCGGGGGTGAGTGAGGCATAGCGATTCCTCCATCGCACTAGAGTGCAGTGATAACCTCCCCATAAAAAGGCTACGACCGAGGTGTGAGGCACTGACACTAGAATTGGTAGCGAGAGCTTCCCCACAAACGGGGCGTAGCAATCACCTGAGTGCAGTGATAGCTTCCCCACAAAAAGGCTACGGCCGGGGTGTGCAGAGCACTGACACTGGAGACGGTAGTGGTAGCCTCCCACAAAAGGGCTACGGCCGGGGTATGCGGATCACAGCGGATACCTCCTTCGCATTGTTTGGAGTATAGCGGAATCGCTCCACCGCATATTAAAATAAACATAAGGAAATAGTAGAATGTACTTGATTTGTTTTATCTATTATACTACTAGTGTTGTAATCACTAATGCGGAATTGCCTCCGCAAGTGTGCAAATATGAAAGTATAATTGACAACTAGGGCATGGAGCAAAATAAATATGAGGACTCCTTTTATTATTTATTTGAGAAATAAGTGTGGCTACTGGGAAACGGTCTAAGACTGTGGGATCTTTATATATGTTTTTGTGAGTAACACCTGGCCAGCTAGGCCCACAATATTCAATATTATGACAAATGGCCGGGTTGTTATAAGGTGGGTGGAGGGGGAGGGGGCGAGGGGGAGAGGGGGGCAGAGGAGGTGGGTGGGGGGCGAGGCGGGCTGAGGGGGTGGGCAGGCGGAGGAGGCGAGGCAAGGGAGGGAGGAGCCGGCCACGGCCCTGGCCATGATCCAGAGCACGGTGACCCGATCTGGCCACGGTTGGCCCCCTCGCGGCTGCCCCCCCTTGCACCCCTGCCGCTCTGCCCGCCCCCTTCCCTCCCCCCACCCTGCCCCGGCTCTGCCACCCCCACCGTCCCTCCCCCGCCCCGGCTTTGCTGCCCCCGCTCTTCCTCCCAGCCCGCCCCGACTCCGCTGCCCCCTCCCTTCCTCCCAGCCCACCCCGGCCCGTCACGGGACGTAGGGTCGAGGGGAGCAGGGCGGCAATGTCCCCGACAGGGCAGCGACACAGCGGGATGACGACATCCACGACACAAAGGGGCAGCGGCTTTGGGGTTTTTTTAACATTTGATCTAGGCTGTCTTTGTAATTGGACAACCCAGATTAAATTATAACTTAAAAAAAATTAGATTTAGGCCGTCCTTATAATCGGACAGCCCAAAACACAGCTCTGAAGCAGAAATTATTTTCTACCCTTTACTTAGGAAAAGCATTACCAGTATTATATTTTATAAAAAAAAATTTCAGGATTTTTTAGTATTTATTTATTATAATCTTCTCGGACACTAATAAAGTTTTATTTACGAAATTGACGTTAGATTAACCGTGATTTTCTCTCCCCATACCCTCGACGCCGCCTCCCCCTCGACCCATAGCCCCGATTACCTCGCCGGGAAAGTCACCAGAAAATTTGTAGGAAACAACCGGAAAATCAGATTTACTGAAATTTGCCTGATTTTCCACCAAATTGATTCAGTCGAATCCGATCGAGCTTTAAACATTGTAGGGTGCCTAATGCGGGTCTCGAGTGCTACAAAACCCCTAGTTGCTGACCACTCAAGGTATAATTAACTCCGAATTGACTTATTAAAGGTGATAATTATTAGCATAATATTCTAAGATTGATAAATTGATGTGTTAGATATTTTTATTATAAATAAAAATATGAATTGCTTAATTAAAGTGTATTAAAACGAATGTTAATGAGCTAATTAGGTAAACTAAATAATTGTTGTAATCTAATACAAGATAGTGTAGGAAAACTTATGTGTGATTGATGCACGGTTGATTTAATGTAGGAAAATTTTGGCGAAATGGCAACGATTGATGGGAAAGAATCAACCAGGTAATGATGACAAAATAATATTTTGCATTTTTTCCATAATTTGTATTATTAATTGGAGTATCGTGTTTAGTAACTTTCTCATACAAAACTTTTGATAAGAAGAATTTGTTAGGATAATTTTAACACAACTCTTCCCATTGGTGTTATTTAACCATTTTCTTCTTTTGTGCAATAACTAAGTCATTTTTCGGCATTACTCTAAGAGTTCAATGTTCCACAGTTTAAGAAAACACTGACTTGTGATGGTGATTTTATTCTTTTTTTTGGCTTTTTTGTAAATTATTTTCTATGCAATGTTGAGCAGCAATTTCCTTGTGCATCTTAACCATAATCTGACTCAAGATGAAGCAAACGAGCTGATGAATAAGAAGTGGAAGTATAAATGGGAAGCTTCTGATGTAGATGCACCAAAGTCAAAATGGATGGGAACAGGCGAGACAGTTTTCAAGGTATGGGATCCTACTTTTACTTGTTCCTTCTTATTTATTTTTTGGTTTTTTTTTTCTGCACGTGCATTATGGTGTCACCAACAACAGTTTCATTTGTTTATTTTCTTTGTGTAATTTAAGTCTCTCTAGTCATTGGTAATTATTTTAGTTTTTTTTACTTGTAACCTTGACATCTGCTTTGAAAATTCTGTGTTAAGCCATCATTTTTTGAATTTTTCAACATCTTCATTATTGAGATTTATAACTTTTTATTAAACATCTCGCATTGTCTTCTTTAGGATGCTAATCATACTAATAACCAAGGGCTCGTGCAAAGTTTACACAGTTGTTGGCTGAGAAAGTGTTCAAGAATCAGCGACTTCCATTCTTCCCGTCTGGGCCACTTCTTCTCACTTTGTAAGACTTGTTGACTACTTAAGTCCAAGTGTTATTTTAGTGTAACTTTTCTCCATCATTACCTGTTCACTGTGTGCTTTTTTTGGTTCACTTTGTGGCTTCATCATGATTTATGTGTCTTCTTCTCAGTTAAATTAAGAAATTAGGCAGAGAAATGACTAGCAGAGATTTCTCCACCTTGTTAATTCTTAAATTTAGATGTTTATTGTTATTTTATTAATATTGTCTCACAGGCAACAGCTATCGTGACATCATGTAGTGTGCTAAGAAGCCATTTTATGCTAAGGGCGAGGAGAAGGATTTAAGTATAATGGATGCTTATATTATGCACATTGTAAGCCTCTAAATTTTGTTTTTTTATTCTAAATTTATTATATTATTTTAATCGATATCATATTACTGCAGTTGAATCATGTCTTGAGAACTCGAAATCTTGTGATAAAAAATGAGGCCAAGTTGTTCAAGCACAAGAACAGTGGCAATGAAGAGATTCTTCACGAAGAAGATGCATTTCGTGATCAAGGATATACTCATCCTAAGGTGAACCAACTTCTTCGAATGGATTCCAATCTTTGTATTTTAAGTCAGTGTGTTACCTGGCTTGTAGTTGATGAAATATGGAGTTAAGAATGTGAAATCTAGCCATATTTTGATACCAAATACAGATCACCCTCTTACATTTGGGTAGAACTTGTTTAGGGAAATTGTAAAACTTTTTTTTTTGAAAAATATTTTATAGTTATTAACTGTGTTGAATTAAAAAGTTTTTAATTATATTGCTGGATGATTTAGTCTTTGATGCTTCATTGATTTTAACGCAGGTGTTGATTCTGTTGCCTTTTAGAAGTTTTGCACTTCGGTTTGTGAAGAGACTAATAGAAATTTCCCCATTTGTATGTATTATTTTCTTTTTTATGATGATTTCCTCTAAGTCCATGTCATGCATATGCTCTGGCTTTCAAACTCCAAAGTTGGCATTTTAATACAAATGGAAGATTAGGTGAATATATACTCAGATAACTATCAGCGACATAAAATATTGGTAGACTACAAACATTAGGACTTTTTTCTAGGTTGAAGATAATGTTAGAAAGAGTGAATGAATTTATCTGGAGTAAATTTTTCCTATATTATGGCTAGAAAAGGTGTTGTTCCAACATATGACATACCTAGCTTTCAAACTAGTGATCTTGGATTATGATCTGGTGATAATGGATTACTTTGACAAAGAAATTTTTCTGAATGAAAATAGACGGTGCTGATTCATTCTTTTATTGAAAAGGAACTGCATTTTAGGTTTCTTTTTCTTTGTAAAGGATATATTATTTTTATATTTGGAAGGAAACATTATCTTTGGTGGGATTGGGAGTCCATCAAAATGCCTTCTCGATAATCTGGTGACCATTTTTTTCCATGGCAATGCCCTCCACATTGATGCTCACACCCTCACCTGCACCTGCACACACAACTGCAACAGCTCACTTACACACACATACAATCCATCTATCACCACCCCTGAGATTTGATCCACTTAGTCACCCAACTTAAGTCCTTTATCTGCAAACTTCTTCATTGAGCATATTTAATCGAAGGAGCTAGATATCTCACCCGTGTCTGGTTATTTCAGGAGAATCTGAAGCAAAATGATTGGTTTTTCCATGATTATGGAATGGAAGTGAGTGAGGAGGATGTGAAAAGGGCTTCCTCAAAGCCAAAAGACTACCGGCTTCTTTTTGGTGGCAACTCAGATGATGATTTTATTTTTGGTATAAAAATTACAAAGTGAGCATACAGTTAATGTGGTTATTTTCATCATTGAACACATTTCCTTGTTGCATAGTTTTTAGAAGTTAGTTTCTAAATATTGGTTGACATTTCACTTTTACTATATGTTATATATATATATTTTTTGTAGGAAATGCATAAAACTTTTTAGCCAGGATTATGATACATCAGATGTGATTGTAGCATCCCCTTTGTGTTTGTCATTTGTGAGTGCTTTTATTTCCACTTTATGCCACAATTTTACTCTTTATGCCATTTTCACTTCAATCAGATAACTGAGGTAAATTGTCAATTATATGGTTTGGAGCTGTCTCATGATAAACACATGCAATGTTTTTTAAACATAATTACATGTTAAATAAATAAGGCAAACTAATCATTTAATCTTAGGAGCTTTTTCCCTTGCCACGCCCTTTGATTTTTCAAATGAACTGTAAACATCATATATGCACGTTTCATATTAAGTCTATATGATGCAAGAGCATAAAATGTTTATGTTTTTTACCCCCTTTGAACCCCAGCATTTTACTTTGAGATTGCCTTGAAATGAGGTAATTGACTTTGTTTGGTGGGTAATTATTGTATTTTGTTTATTTCTGAAATGTGCTAATTCTGATAAAAAATTTTAGCCATCTTTTTTTTAGTTTTTTAATTCCTCTAGGTTTCATGTTTTGCTGGCTTTTTGAGTCCCCATTTCATCAACATGTATATTGTCTGCACAAGACTTAGTTTATCTACTATTATCATTTGCAGAAAATAAATGAGGCAAAAGAAGATAAGAAAAAGGATGTTGATTATCTTTCTTTGATAGAGGTACGTTTTTGGAGCTTCTAGTCTTAGAATATTTTTTATCTAAGCTTATATGTTTCACTATTGTGCTTAAAGGATAAGGGCTTGTAGTAGCTTAGTACATTGCCGAAATTAGCTAAAGTTTTTTTAATGCTTGCTTTGATTTTGTGAATAGGTGTTAGTGATAGATCATGCTGACATAATGACAATGCAGGTAGTGTATCTAATGTTACTTTTTACCTTAGCTCGCTTGTCATAGTTTCCTTCCATATATATGGTAACTTAATTTAATGCAGAATTGGTCGTATCTGAGTTTGGTGGTTGAAAAGATGAACCAAAAACCTACAAAGAAGTGTGCTGATATCATGCATATTAGACAGTGGTAAGTTTCTTTGCTCTGGTGGCTCTAGCACCACCTCTTTTTTCACTACTTTGTATTTTTTATTTGAGTCATAATTCAGGATAATGTGGATTTTAGCCTGAAGTCTAACATGATTTATTACTGCAAATTTAATCTTTGCGGTTGTTTGTTTCATGATTTTTTCTATCAATTTCTGTGGAGAAGCATAAAAATTTAATTGTTATTGTGAACTCAGGTATTTGGATGGGTATGCTAGATTTTACTGATCAGACTATCTTACTGGGATATTTTCATAACTCAGGTATATAAATTTATTGCTATAACATTGTTGGCATCCTTATCATACCCAGAGATACTTAGACTAACATTGCATGTTCACTGGATTATGCTTTATTTTTCATAATGCTTACCTGCTTCATGAAATGATCTATTTTTTTCTTCTTTTGGTACAGACATGAATGCACTGTTTCATAATCTCTGTCTTAACTATGAAGGAAAGGTATGTTAAATAAAAGCCTTACTTCTTGTTTCTTAATTATTATAATATAAAATTTTATGTTAATTTTTTTCTAGGTGATATTGGTTAGTGAACATAAAGGGGTTCTGTCTAAGGTTCTGCTCGAGGCACGCCAGGTAAGAACACATTATGCTTGCAGTTGTAATAGGTTTTCCCAACCTTCGGCACTACAACACATGCTATTCTTGCAATTTTTTTACTTCTTGCTGAACCATTCTCTCCAGCATCTAAACTAGCTAGCCATTGACTGTCAATCCTAACCATTCTGTGATTTTTTTCTTTGATTCTTGATGTACCTTAACCAAATTGTGAAAATAGGCTGGGGCATGATTTCGACAGTCAGATCTTTTCGTTGGGCGCAATAAATTATCTTATGTTTTGTTTTTTAGTTTGACCACTGGATGTGAACACAAGTATAGAGTAATCAAAACCGATTTTTTGATGTCTTACTGAGTTTGGACACTATTTCTTAGAGTGCAATGTTGTACTCATGGACACTTAGATTTTGGTGTACTTAATATTTCTTCTTAAGTAAAAATTGTTGATTTAAGTAAAATGAATGTATTACTTTTCTCTCTTGAGAGTATAACATGTGATCTGACATGCACTGAAGGCTTTGGTTATAACAGTAGAAAATGTGGTTTATGTGTAAAGAATTGAATGCTAGAGATTGTTAGTCTTTAAGTTTCGGGTGATATTGCTTCATTTTCTTGAAGTACTTTCTATTTGATAGTGACATGGATGAATATTGTGGCAATGTTCAGGTTTATGAGCGATTTCCTGCTTCTTCAATTGTGGATGCTGACGATGCTCGTTTTGCCTATTTTACTACTAAGGTTTGTTAACCTACATAGACTCTTGATGGCTCTGGACTATTCTTTCAAGTTATAGAAAAACAACTGTTTTTTTGGAATAGATACGATGAAACAGTTGCTGAATTCTGATAATTAGTGAATCTAAGTTTGTTTTTATCTTTGAGACTGTTGTTTTTCGGGATTTAAAACTACAAAAATTGTGTTCTTCAATGCTGGTGATAGCAACGTGCACTGTTTTGTAATCTAGGTGGCAAGTGGCAACAGTTAGCATCCCAATCACCGTGGAAGACCTATTTTCATCTAATATTGTTTAATTAGATTAACACTGCTTATTAGCAGTACTTGTTATTGATGTTATACTTCCTCTGCTTCATGTTTTCCCTTCAGCTAAATTAAGGTGGACTGACTATTGTTCTATTTCTATGTCAGTTATTCCCAAAAATAAGGGCTTCTGTCGAGGTATGTGTTTTACTGTGGTGTTGTTTTGGAAGTTACTTCTTTAAGGAAGTAATACTAGTAAGCATTTATGCTTGATTGCCTTGTTTACTTTCTCATTCATATCTCTCATGTCAATTCGTGGGATATATGCAGGGAGGAATTTTGTTGTTTATCAGTTCCTATCTTGATTTTGTTCGGATAAGAAATTTCTTACACTCAGAAAAATCTTCCTTTTGTTTTGTATCTGGGTAAGATCAATTGTTGTGCATACCATTTCTTGGATACTATTGCTTCATATTGTTGGTTTGGGTATAAATCTTCTGTTGACCTTTTTGCATGTTTGAAATATTGTCTAAGATATACGAAGAAAAAGGATATTCCCCGAGCACGAGTATGGTTTTATGAAGGCAAAAAGAAAATTTAAGTTTGTGACGAGCGGTTTCATTTTTTAAATAGATACAATCTATGTAAACGTGACCTTTATCCTTTTTGTGTAATCATATGTTATCTTATCTTAATAAGTTATAACATCCAATTTTCATACTTATTTTGTATATGCTTTGTTCTCTTAGATAAGAGGTGTAAAAAGTATAATTATGTATTCCCTTCCTGAGAGGAAGGAATTTTATCCTGAGGTACCTTCTTACATATCTTGGTCCTAATTTCTTGTGTATTGACCATTTCAGGTCATGGAGATACTCAAACTTTTATAATATTCTGTGTTTTTCTTTCAGCTTCTGAACATGTTTAGACGAAAGTTCAAATATGACTTGTACCGTCCTTTTCTCGCAGTTTGATAACTTCGAAGTAAGATCATTTTACAGAGAATTTCTACATATTCTGCTAATAGAAGCAAACAAAAGAGGTTATATACGGCGTATAGATATTAACCTTTTCATTCCCTGCAGCTTGAACGGATTGTTGGAACCCCATATGCAAAAAGGATGCAGTCATCCAGTAAGGATATGTTTGCTTTTAGCTAATGCCAAAAACTCCAGAGGTTCAAGGCTTATGTGAAGGAAGTTGTCATCGGCCATATCGATTTTCAAGTTTGGATATGAGATGACAAAGTTCAGATGCTTGCATCCTGGATTTCTTGTGATACATGGTACTGGAATCACAATGTGGGCAAGAGGCTCTTCGGTAGCGGAAATTTTTACACTGGTGGTCTCTACCCCAGGTAAACTTTTTCAGTGCTGATACATGATACTGGAGTTGCAATGTAGGAGAAAATGCTTTGGTGTATTTGGAGGGAGTTCTTTCAAAGGCCACCAGCCAAAAAAATTTTCAACCTTGAGCAGCTAATAATGGTGACTAGTGTTGTACCAACAGTGCTATTTAATGTTAAAGATAGAGCAATTGATAATATTAAACATATTGATCATTTTTGTTCATTGTTAAAGACATAAATAGTGGATGTAAGAGCTTTTAGTTTTAGTGGGTTTCCTTGTGCAAATTTCATTCTTTTCAGTACCCAAACTATGCCTTGGTGAGGTAAGTTAGAAAACTTCTAAGTTCCACTAATGGTGTTCTAGGTGGTTTCTCTATCAAATAGGAATCCAAGATGATAGATGATATACTTCACTAGTCCAATGCAGAATAAGTTCTCGATAGACCACTTTCAATTGACCAATATCATTTATTTCTACTCTAGAAAAAATATCATTTGTTGCTGCTTTGGAAAAATTTTTTTGTCCTAGATGCCAACATCTATTACTTTAAAAAAAAAACCTAACCTCCTGATGCCAACGGTCGCCGCTGTCACCGCCCCGCTATGTTCCACCTTAACCCCTGCCAACATCTATAACTTTAAAAAAAATTGTCGAAGTTTCATGCTTTATTCAAGCATAGGTGGTGGAAAAGTGGATGTTTGGTCCTAATACCTGGCCTGGCCTTTGCATAAAACAAGGGGTATGAAATCATCCACGACGTTTATTTTGCTCCACACCAACTTCGCTGACTCCCCCGTCTAATGGATAGCACAAAGGATATTATTGTAAGAGTTCTACTATTATCAATGTCATATTCTTTGTGAAATATATATAAAATAATAAAATAAATGTATTTAATAATTAAAAACAATGCAACATTTAAATTTAAAAATATTTTACTTTGTACCCATCGTATTCTGCTACTCTTAAAATAAAATGCAAGTGTGTATTATGCTTAAGAAAACTTAACACAGATAATTATACATTAAGCTGGTTTGAATCGGTTTGAATCGGTTTGAATTCTAACATATATGATTTGTTTAAAACTATACCCGCTATATTTAAGAGGTGTTCAAATCAAACTACTTTGCGAGTAAAATGACTCTAATTTGACTTTGTTCGAATACAAGCTTGTTATTTTAGAGTTTGAGTAAATATTTGATTTGAAATTATTATTTTAATTAATTGTGAATAAAATTCGAGTATCAATTATATAATTTAGCTCGATAAAATACTCGAGTTGTGTAATTAATATGTTATTTATAGTTAATAATTTATTATAAATTATTGGAAGTAGATAAAAAAAGTTTCATCAACGAAGGACATTTCCGTAATATTCCACCACCGGAGCTTCCCGCCTCCACCCGCCGGCGTCCGGCCCTCCCCGCCCCGGCCGCGTCCCGACCGCCGACGTCGCCGTCTCCGGCGGGTCCCGCTATCCCCTAGAATCTCAATGGCGACCCTTGTCTTCCATTTCCACGTGATGCCTCGTCTTTGACTTGCCCGCCATTGATTTGGTGACGACCATTCGTTCCTTGGTGGTTAAGATTGGCCAACTCCCCTCTTTTTCTTGTTCTGATTCAACGTTTTGGATTGTATATTGTCGTCAAGCAGATTGCTTTTCTCGTTTTAGCTGCGAAGAATCGGAGTTTCAAGTTTGCACCGTTGCTTGAGGTAGAAGATTTGTGGTTCTTTGTATTTTGATTCGGCTTGTGTGTTTTTGCCTTTGGTTTGATAGGCTGGGTTGTAATTGGTTGCGCTGCAGTTTTACTTGTTCTGGTGTTGGGCTGGGTTGTTGGTCAGCTCGATGGGATGGGGGAGCATTTTCCGGCGGCGGGCCAAAGTCTTCGCTGTTGCTTTGGTCATCTATCTCGATTATAAGGTATCAATTTTTGTGATAACTGTTCCATTGGAGATTGGTGTCTGATTGAGTTTTTTATATGTTTGGATGTGGAAAAGGGAAGCCTTTGGAGTAGATTTTATCTGAATTTTGCTATATGAATCCATTTTATTGAAGTGAAATTTAATGGATGAATTCATCACTTTTGTGCCTCGTAATTGAACTGTTCCGTTGTAGTTTTTTGTCCAATTGAGTTCTTGTGTTATTTTATAGCACGAGGACGTCTTTCGAGTCAATTTCATCTGGATTTTTGTCATAGGACCTTGTTAGATTGAAGTGCAAGGCAATGGGTGTTTCGATATCTTCAGTTAAATTGATCATTGTTTGTGCTTGGTGATTTACTAGTTCCATTATAGGTTTGTGTTCAATAGAGTTCATGATGTGTTAGAATATATAATAAATGGAAGCCTTTGGAGCGAATTTTATCTTAATTTTTTCATATGGCCTTGGTCTTTTGAAGTGCAATGTAAAGGATGTTTTTTCTTTACTTAGGCAGTGCAAAAGAGGGGTAAATGGATGAGCAAAGGAAAGAAGTCTGAGCTATGGGAGAGAGCTCATGAGCGCAATGCGAAGCGAGTGCTTCGCCTCATCCTCGAGTTGAAAGGATTGTGGGTGAAACTTGGCCAGTATTTATCTACTCGTGCTGATGTGCTACCTGAAGCTTACATATCTCGATTGAAACAGTTACAGGACTCTCTCCCTCCTCGTCCATTAAAAGAGGTGAAATTTTTCTTCAACAAAATAGTGTTTATTTAATCTGTGTCGTAAAGTATTGAACATATTGCTTGCACTTCTTGAAACGTATATGCAAGTGAATACTGATGGTGATGCTTCTTATACATCATAATTCGCCCTGCAATACGTCCATCTGCTTTTGGATTGCATACCATCTTTTGAATCCTATTTCTATACTGCACTTTCCAAATGGATTTTTACATCCTAAAATGTCATCCTAATTAATTATCTTTATTTTGAATGGTAAGAATATTTTCCCCCCTTTTTTAAGAAACATTATTCCCTATGTGATGGCACCTTGAAAATACATTTTTGACAATAGTGCTTACTCTTTATGTGGACCTTATACATTTGGTGGGGACAGGTTTGTCAGACCATAAAGAAAGAGTTAGGGAAGCCAGTGGATGATATTTTCCAAAATTTCATTCAGAATCCTCTTGCAACAGCATCTGTAAGGGGATATAATACTTCGCCAGTCTTTGTATACAGGATTTAATGCGATTGCAGTTTATGTCTCACTTTCTTTTCTCTGATATAGATAGCACAAGTTCATCGGGCAACTCTAATGAATGGCGAGGAGGTGGTTGTCAAAGTGCAGCATGAGGGCATCAAGGATGTTATTTTAGAGGTGTGGTGCCACTTCTGTTGAGATTTGTGTTTGGCATATATGCCGACAGTGTTGATTCATGGCATGATTCTTGTTAATTTCAGGATCTCAAGAATGCCAAATCTATAGTTGATTGGATTGCTTGGGCAGAACCACAGTATAACTTCAGTCCAATAATAAATGAATGGTGCAATGAAGCACCTAAGGAACTTGACTTTAATCTTGAAGCTGGTATTTTCTGATTGGCAAAAAAATTGAGCATGTAGATGCCCTTCTATTGCTTGTTAACCTAATTTCAGTTGATGTTTTATGTCTCAGAAAATACAAGATCAGTTTCCAATAACCTTTGTCACAAAACCGAAAATGACAACTCTGCTCTTTTTGATCATGTTGATGTATTGATTCCTGAAGTTATTCAGGTAAACTCAAAGCAGAACATAAGATTTTCTTCGGTTTAGTCTATATAGGTGCTTACTTGTGCAGCTTTATGTGTTTAATAGTCTACTGAAAAGGTCTTGATTCTGGAGTTTATGGATGGAATTCGCCTAAATGATCATGAGGCACTGGAGGCTTATGGTGTTGACAAACAAAAAATTGTTGAGGAAATTACTCGAGCATACGCTCACCAGATATATGTGGATGGATTCTTTAATGGTGATCCTCACCCTGGTAGGCCTGTACTTTCCTTGTTCTTTTACGCCTTCTTTTACTTAGACAAATTCAAATTCATGTTAGTGATTACATATAAGTTTGGCAGCTATATGGCTCAATTACTAGGATGGGATTTTTTTGACAATGTAGGTTATGCTTACTATTTATGTAATTGTTTTATAGGGAATTTTTTGGTAAGCAAGCATCCTCCTCACCGCCCAATTTTACTAGATTTTGGACTCACAAAGTCTATATCATCTCCAATGAAAGTAGCCTTGGCAAAGATGTTCCTGGCAGCTGCTGAGGTGTGTATGCATTTCTAGCTTTTTCCGACAAAATGCTTGCTACTAATATTGATTGTTTTTCTTTTAATGGCTCACGGATTTCCTTCTTCTGATCTTTTTTCTTATGATATTATAATTGTGTATAGCATTCTCAAGTCACTTCTTCTCTAAATGGCTCTTTTATTCTTTGCATCTTTGTTTATTTGAAAAAAAATTGTCTCTAATTTTCCTTTGCACGAAGGGTGATCAAGCGGCACTTTTGTCAGCCTTTGCTGAGATGGGGCTTAAGTTGCGTGTGGATTTACCTGAGCAGTCAATGGAGATCACCAATATGATCTTTCGCACAACTGCACCAGCAGCTGAAGCTCTTGTGTGTATACCACTCTTTGTGTTTGTAATTTTTCTTATCTATTTGACCAAGTTTGAGATGGTACTTTAGAGGTTTTGGGCCTATCTTTTTCCAGGAAAACGTGAAAGCTATGATGAATCAGAGGAAAAAGAATGAGAAGATTGTCCAAGAGAAGTTGAAGCTTGACAACAAAGAGATGAAACGTTTCAATCCAGTGAGTTTTCTGGTGATTCTGGAAAAAATGTTCCCCCCTCCTTACTCTATATTTAACTCTGCATGAACTTTCTGCTAGGTTGATGCTTTTCCTGGTGATGCCGTCATATTCTTTCGGGTTTTAAATCTTCTTAGAGGTTCTTGTCACCTAAGAACTTGAAAATTCTGGCTTTTGTTTTTAAGTCATCTACTTACTTGATACATGAATTGTTTTAGGCCTTTCATCAATGTTGGACGTTCGCATAGTTTATCTTGACATCATGAGACCATTTGCAGAGACTACCCTGCAAGGGTGAGATTTCTGCTTTAGTGGTTGACATTAGTTATATGTATGACTATCAGTTACCTAATGTATTATCTTTATATCAAGCTTCTGTGAGTGTTTGATCTTAGTTCTTTGCATGGAAAACAGCAGTACTCAAGGTGGGTCAGAATCACATCAACTATGGATATACCCAACCAAGGTCCTCTCTGATGTTGAGAGTAGGCTGAGACAATTTTTATTAGAATTGGGCAAGGAAAATATTTTAGGAGTTCAGGTATTTATGATGCCTATCTGTTAGACTGTTACTAAATATGTCAAAATTCTCATTTCTCATAAAGCTATATTATCTGCAATTCACATTTTTTCCCCCTTCAAGTGATTACCTTGATCTGGCTTACTGTGTGTTTTTAACTACTCTCTTATGGGGCATTAAATGCTGGTTCCATATCAATTTGTTTTTCTCTAGGCAACGATTGTAATGATTTCTACTGTTAGGCTTTTCAGCTGAGAACGTAATGATTTCTATTGTTAGGCTAGATATGAACAATCATATTGGCCAATTTGGCACAGGCCATATAACTTTTTGTTAAATGTTGTTTGTATGTTTTTTGGTGAATAATCTAGGGTATTAGTTGTTATATTCAAGTAGCCCCACTCAAGAGGTTGATATAAATATTGATTCACATGAAGCATCTCTTTTCTGTTGAATGATATGCTTTAAGTTTTGTACTTTAATTTTAGTTAATTCTCGACACTTTTTGTAGTTTTATAATGACCTTCAATTTGCATGTTTGTTTTAAGATATGTGCTTACAAAGATGGAGAAGTTGTAATTGATACCGCTGCTGGTGTACTTGGAAAATATGATCCTCGGCCTGTTCAACCAGATTCTCTCTTTCCAGTTTTTTCAGTAACTAAAGGCATCACTGCTGGAATGTTGCATTGGCTGGTTGACAAAGGGTATGTTAAAAATTTTCCACATCTATAAATTTGTTTCTGCTAGTCTTCTCAAGTGTACAATGTCACGTGTCACACATCTCTTGGCTCGTGTTGTTTTACTAGCAATATTAGTACGGAAGTTTTATGAACTGTTAAGACCAGAGTGTGTCTATAATCTATCTATCTATCTATCTATCCATCTATCTATCTATATATATATATATATATATATACATATATATATATATTATTGAAAAACTAGAAAAAGAAAGTGGCAATTTACCATCAATTTTGTTGTTCCAACATGCATGTTTAATATTAGGATCAATATTTTCTCCATTTATGTGGTGACAGCCCTTGTAATAAGTTATTTCAAGAGTTTCGTATTTGGGAATCTTTTTTTTCACATTGTTTTTGAGTTTCACTTTCAGTAAAGTGAAGTTGGAGGATAATGTTGCTAGCGTTTGGCCAAGTTTTAGCATCAACGGGAAGGAGAAAATAAAGGTCGAAACTTTCTGATCATGAAACTGCGTAGCTTGTCCGTCCAGAAGTGTAATCCTAAATCTTTATTGCGGGCTGTAGGTTCACCATGTGCTAAATCACACATCCGGGCTGCACAGTGCTATGTCTGATATCACAAAGGAAAGTCCTTTACTAATGGGCGACTGGAAGGAATGCCTGACGAGAATCTGTGCATCTAGACCAGAAATTGAACCTGGCTCGCAGCAGTTTTATCACTATTTGTCTTTCGGTTGGCTATGTGGGGGAATTATAGAGGTAATGTCTTTTCTAGCATATGAAAAATCTAGTATGCAAGTATGCTTTTTCTGTTTTTGTCCCCTGCACAAGCTTCTATTTGTAGTATTTACTGAAAGGTTTTTGAGGTAATTAGTGATGGTATTTTTGCTTTAAGGAAATACTATATATGTTACTACGTGAAGAATCCTGTACCTGCATTAAAAATGGAGTTTTCATAAACAGTTGTTGTTTTGTAAAGTATTATCTTTGGTGCCATAGGTTGACTGTTTCCTTTGATCTCTGTCGAAATTTAATATAGAAGGATCACTAAAATGTTGTTATGTAGATTCGATCAGCTCTCTGGTTCACAGCTAAAAGTTAAAGCTATAAACAATAGTTTCTGGTTTTTAAATTATATTTGGATTTTTCTTCAAGCATTAGGTTCCCACTTTTTGCATTGACTGCTTTTCTGACAAATGCCCCAATTATTTTCCGTGTCAAACAAAAACAGGAAGCATCTGGAAGGTCCTTTCAGGAAATCTTGGAGGAAGTGATCATCCATCCTCTAAATTTAGAAGGCGAGCTATACATTGGAATTCCACCAGGTATGTGCACATTGTCTTTTGAAATGCCATCATCGTGAAGTTAAAAATTCCTTGTATGCTATAAAATAGCTAGCTCCTTCCAATTGTTTTCAGGTGTTGAATCTCGATTAGCAACACTCTCTGTCGATATGGAAGATCTCAAGAAGCTATCTGGGTTTATGACTATAAATCAGCAGGACCTGCCCTCCAACTTCCAACTAAACAATATATCTGATCTCGTTAAAGGTTTACCTATTCTCTTTAATATGCTTGCAATACGTCGTGCAATCATCCCTTCAGCCAATGGACACTGTTCTGCCCGTGCATTAGCGCGATACTATGCTGCTCTCGTATCAAGTGGTGAGGTGCCAACACCTCATACAACTAACTTTGAGGTTCCACTTGGTAGCCTTCCTCACATACCTAAGTTTCCTTCGTGGAAAAAAGCAAAAAAGGTGACAAGCATAAAGGAATAGATAAAGCAGAGACAAAACATGATGTTAAGATTGGAAGCCAAATTACTTCAGAAGAAGATTTTGGCAGCACTGCCAACGGTTATTCAGAAGCTATTCATGCCAATGGCCAAGATAAAAGTATTTCACATACTATGTATACAAATCCTAAAATACATGATACATTTATGGGTGTTGGTGATTATGAAGCTTTAGCTATCCCAGGCGGAAAGTTTGGCCTTGGCTTCAGGCGGTTAAGATCCAGTGAAGGGGAATTGACTGGTTTTGGGCATTCGGGTATTGGAGGGTCGACTGGATTTTGTGACATTAAGCATAATTTTGCTATGGCATTGACAGTGAATAAGATGTCCCTTGGCGGTGTGTCCAGAAGAATAATCCAGTTTGTCTGCTCGGAGCTTGGAGTCCCTGTGCCAGAGGAGTTCTCTGCATCCGGGGAGTTGGGTCCTGACATGCAACTTGGACCTAGTCTGTGAATGCAAAACGTTCTCCTCTCTCTCTTTTTTTACTTTTTATTCTTTTTGTAGCAAGAGGTGCTCCAAGTGAAGTTCCTCAAATGGGCGGGCAGTGGCCAAAGATATCCTGCTACAATTAGGCATGCTATACTCTTACAAGAAAGATACACACCATACTGGTATAAATGTGTTGTTTGACTACCTATGTTTTAAGTGATATATCCTCAAATGTTGTATTTATAGCATATGCTCATTTTATTGGCTAATAATTTTTGTGGTAACGTGACAAGGTTAATTTTATAAAATGATCTCTTTCGAGCTACAAAAGGTAAGAAGGTTTCATCTGAAAATAAACTTAAGCATAACTGGTTCAACACAACACTCAAGTAACTTTACAAGAGTTTAACTTTTTTGTTGAATGGAGAATAACAATAAAACATTCCCCATCTAATGATTTTCTAGAAATGTTGGCTAATCATTAACAATCTATAAGCTATTAAGATATGCCAATGGGATTTGTTGAAGGTATGCTTAGATGTGCTCAACACGGGAACAAGGTAAGCGTTCGGTCTCTTTGAAACTTGTTCTCAGTTACATCAAGCTTCCTCATTTTCTCCTCACACCATAGCAAGTGTTCCTTGCTAATTCTCACCATCTTCAGCACTCTTGAAATTACTTTTGCGTCAATGAGTCCAAACAAGAGTTCCACTTCTTCCATTGATGCTGGCCAAGACTTCTCTTTCCACCCTTTTTTCTTTCTACGAAGCTCTTTCAATCTCATCTCCTTCTGCAATCTCGGACGTGAAAGGAGTTAAGTGTAATTTGTAGCATTCAAGTGACATACATAAATTCAGGCAAAATACGTGAAGTTTGTAGTTTAATTATTGCACTGAGATAGAGCGAGTCATTTTTACATAAATGATAAAAAAAGAGCCATTTTAGCAACCTGATTAGCACCCAACAAGTTTAAAATCAATGAAACTTTTTGAGTAAAAAATCAAATAAAAAAGACATCAAACAAGTTTATACTCTCCCTGCAAAACACAATCATGTTATGTTTACCTTATCAAGGGATGCCTGAACAAGCTGAAGAGTGCTTGCAACCTGATTTGTTCCTAACAAGTTAAGAACACCGACATTTTTTTCTTGTCCATCTTCACAAATAGGTAGAACGTCAAAATTGAGCTTTCAATTACTCGACATAGATCACTGGCAAGGACAGAAGAGCCTAAATACTCTTCCACTTGGTTCTCTTCCTCATCCTCTTTCACCTCTATACCTAAATTGACGAAATAGTGACATTAAGCAAAATTAGCAGCACAAACAACTAAAATTTCTATAAACTCTCGGCGATTCAATCTCAACAAAGTCCAACACTGCAGTGAGCTATAAAACTTAATGGTGGAAGCCTCATATCATGTACATAAGCCTCTTGATTAAATTATTCCACTTCTTGTTACTACCAACTAATCTGATTCAGAAATATATTTAGACCTCCAAAACCTTATTTGACAATTCTTCATCTCATACTTATGCCAATCAAATGAGATATGTTTTGCAACCTTCCATGTACATCATTCTCTACAATTTTCTTGGAGATTTACCTTATGTCCATCTTTTTATCACCTAGATCTCACAAATAAAGAGAACTCGCCGTCATATGATAAAAATATTAACATCTACATATACCACATACATCACAAGAAGCTACACATATAACATAGCCTCAAGAAAACAGTCAACCCGTTTAAAAATGGCATTTGTTAGCTTAAGGGCATACAAAAATTACCTCGAAAATAAGGAACATGAAGCAGCTTAGGCATAGATGTTCTAGTGCGTGAATAAATTTCCACCCTGTTTCCCTGTTCAAAGGGTTCGTTCTCTATATACCTCTGCAAAAGCACCTGAAACTGCTGGAATTGTTGAGCAGCATAATCATAACAGCTAATATCATCAGGATCAGAGGCAATAATCTGACACAATTGCATGAACTGGCTGTGTAGAGCCTCCCAACTCAGGCATACATGGGCTACATATGCCGTTTCAAGATCATAATACGGGTCCTGCTGCTGTTGTGGTTGTGGAGGTTGCAAGTGTTCACCCTCATCATCAAGCTCTCCTCTCCTCTTAAGCGATAGGTTGCAAAATGCGGATGTTAGTTTCTTTGATGAAGATTTAGGTGATGGTGTTGTTGGATTCCAAGAAGCTGCATTAGGAAAATCAGCCAACAGAATTATGAGAAAAATCATCCATTTTTGCAACAACAAGCCGCAAAAGATTGAGGCCAAAGAAATGCATGGGAAATAGGAAATTCATATGACTTCATGCCAAACAGAAACTAGAATCCAGTTTTAAGACCGACTCTGTCACCATGGAGATGCTCAAAGTTCAAAAATGAAATGTTTGCCCAATGGAGCTGCATGCTACCTTCACACTCTTAGTATTTAGTAATGACATGAATTGAGCACTAAAAAATTAACAATTTAAGCAAGTCCAACCATCATCTCTGATAAAGTTGCTTTCTTACAATAGTCATTGTCACTTTGAAACAATGCCACTTCCTGATCTACCAAACATGAAACTGGGCTTTATCTTTTTCAACTTAGCATGAATCAATTAAAAAAATAGTCATCAGTTTACAATCGAAGTCTAAATTATCACCTTTTAAGAAGCAGATAGAGAACAGACAGCAAACAGTAACATGATTCATAGAATTGAATTGTATTGGCAACTTTTTCATTGGTAATCTACACAATGAAATTGAATAATCTGTACCTGCTTCACGCAGTGCATGAGCAATAACCTTGTCAAATGCCACCATATGCTCGCAATACTTATCATTCAGAGCCCCAAATCCACCATGTAAATGACGTTCCTCGCCTACGAATTCTCCCAAATCACTGGAACTCGAATCATAGTCTGGGCAAGAGTCCTCAGGTATCAACACCATGCAGCTGTTCCTCCTCAGCTCCTTCAATCTTCTCTTAACTTCATTGGCAATGAAATCGTCATCATCTTCCTCACATTCCACAGCAGAATCAGCCACATCTGATTTTGGCAACCCGTGCGCATCTCGGCTTTCACTTTCCCCACCAAGGATCTTCCATGGGCGTCGGCCAGATCCTTCACCTCCTCATTCAACACATGTGGCTTTCTGAACCTTTTCAACTTCAAGAAGTCCATTTTATCCAGAAAGCAACTCTGATTTAGCTTATCAATCACCTCCTACGCCCTGAACCTAACCCAATAACAAAAGGCAGGCTACATCACCATTAGTAACAAATGAGCTTCAGCTTCCATCACAAATCTCAAAATCTGACATGGAAGTAAAAGCAAACGCATCACAGATCCATTAATCAACAAAGCACTCTCCTTTCACCACCATGAATGGAACAAAAATGACTAAAAAAAACTAAGAACTGAACAAACAAGACCCACCTTATCTTCTCCACATACAAAGCCTTCTACTTCCACATTTCCACACCCCCACCAGCAGCAGCAATCAAACTCTCGTACAAACAAATGTTAAGCTGGAAACAGGCAAAGACATCAACTTTCCGGCCAGATCCGAGCAAAGACAGCCAACACCCATACTCACCACGAAGAATCAAACCATGGAAACAGCATCACAAACCCACGTGCAGATGCTGTCGGCGGAAGCACAAGATGGCATGAAACTGGCAGCGGGCCGTGTTTGAATGGTGGCCACCAATCCTTCCAAAAACAGTGCCGTTTAATTTGTTGTCAAGCTCAAAGTACGAGATTGTGAGAGAAGGGTAGCAGGCATTGCGTGGGGGAGTAAGAGCTGGAGGTTTGTCATCAGAGAGCAGACAGGTTTTGGCGGGAGGACAGAGAAGAGGAGGGAATATATCAGAGACAGGGGACGCCATGAGAGCTCCCTCGACCAAGCTTTCCTCGGATTTTACGTAAACGCCCTTCACGTTCATGTGTTAACACATGTTAAAAATACTCTAAAGATGTAGATTTATATCTAATGTAAATTTTAATTTTATAGATATTTTTTTATTAAATAATAAAATAAATTATTTAATAATTAATATCTTGCATATAAATTTTATTTTAAAAATATTTAAATTAAAATATATTATAATAATTTTATTTATTATTTACTATTTTTATTAAATTTTGATCGATTAATCTCGTGTATCTGATGACAATTTATTATTATTTTATTTTATAAAAATAAATACAATTATTATGTGATTTTTTTATACATAATATAATGTTTGATCCTATATTTTTCATATAATTTTTTTGGGCTCTGTGAATTGATGATTATCAATTTTTTTATATTTATTGTTTAGTTTTAAATTATTAAAATTTAAAATTTCTATTTAAAATATAAACATTATACATTAAAATCTATATTTATACAAAAAATATATATTTATATTTTTTAATATTAAATAAATTTATTTCATTTATATTAATTATAGATGCCTCAAACTATATCACTATTCTTTTTAAATCAATTTTAATATTTTTTCATTAAAATATTGGATTTCAAACTATGTTAATTTTTTTTCAATAACTCCTATATTTATCTGATGTGTGTATTATTCATCGATTAATGAATCTTTAAGAATAAAATAAATAAAATTAGAATGTCTCAACTGATTCGGAATAATTATTATTAGTAAATTTTAAATATTTAAACCGATGTATAAAAGTTTTCCATGAATTTTATGGATATAAATATATACAAGGGTATTTTAGTCATCTAAAAACAGAGAAAAGCGCCATTTGGCTCGACATTCAAAGAACGGAATAGCCATGAATTGGGGAAGAATCCTTCCCCACAAGACGCACAAGAGATGCTCTTCTATTGGCTACCTTAATGGGCCGGTGAAAAGTTTTTGGACTAGAACGAGCCCAATGGGCCTTTCTTTGAGAGAGAGTGTGTGGGCTTCGTACTATCTTTTGGACCCACATCGAACGGAAAGATTCCATGGTACGGAACCGACATTTGCACGGGATTCGATTCTGTTGACCCGACTGCATTGGGGCCCACCACTTCAAGGTGGGGCATCTTCAATGTAACTTCAAAAGTCTAAAAAGAAAAAAATAAAAAATAAAATCTTTTTTTAATCTCTTAAAAAATAACAAATCAAAGGAATTTTGAAGTACTTATATTCTAAAATTATATTTTTCCAAAAATACAGCTTTATGTTCCTCATTTGCATAGGATAATATGAATTACTTAATCACAAGCAACTAAAAAGCTATAAGTGATAAAGGCAGTGTCATTACTAACTAACTATGACAACTCAAGGGTAACCCGAATTCGATTATTAATGTAACTAAGGTTTCTAAGTCCGACCGGCCTAAATTATAAGGGCTAAGTGTAACTATGACCTAGATTAAGTGCCGCCAATCTAAATTATTTGTCGGGTCAGACCAAACCAAGTTAATTATGAAGACGAATAAAGTTGACTTGACTAATTTAGTTGCCGCCCCTATTTTTTGATGAATAGATAAAGTGCAAAAGTAAACAAATTTAACCTTGAGGGAATACAATATGTCAAAACAAAATATAACTTCTAAAAATGCAATGTGTCTCAACAAAAATGATATCTTATATATATACATCAAATTGCAAGTTGTCCAAGTTTTTTGGCTCCTGATATTATTCAAGATTGTATGGTTTTTGCATTATTCGGGGAAACTCACTTTCAGGTTGATGTTAGTCATTATGCCGATTTGGGTACTGCAGGATGAACTTTTGTTGTCTTAAACTCTTCGTCTAGAATCTCTATACTGTTGCAAATGGGTTTTGGTGCAACTTTTTGTTCTTCTCCTCAAGAATCTGAACTTTCATGCAATGAATTTTGCAGTCAAGCATAATTTTCCAAGTGGAATTTTTGTGATGGATTTCATGCAGCTAGTTTCAGCTTTTAATGCCCCCCTGCAGATGAATTCAGGTGAATTTTTGCCATTAAAGCTTCGTTGCAGGTTTCATGGAAGATTGATTTCTTACAGAAATTGAAACTTCAAACAGAAATGAATAAGGAGCTCAATGCCCAAGTTGGCAATGGGGATAGAATGAATTGTGCAGGTAGATGCAAAGGGATCGCGTTGGAGTTATCCGGTTACAAGAGAGCATCAGACTTCTTTGTGCTGCAATCGGAAGAGTTTGATATTGCTCTTGGAACACAGTGGCTTAAAACTTTAGGCTCAATTCAATAGAATTTTGATTCTCTCAAAATGTCATTCACTAGTGAAGGTCAGATCATCTAGTTGCAAGGGCAAATAGTACCTCCAAGCCAGCTTTGTTCAAAAAAACATTTATCTTATACTTTTAAAAAGTTGAAACAAGGGTATTATTGAGTTTCCAGCTGATTGGTGACACAATCAACATTGTTCAATTGTGCAGTGTGAATGTTGAACAAGACAACCAACTGCAAGGATTGCTACAGAAGTTTGAAAAGCCTTATAGATATCCTTTATTTTCAACAAAAAATGAGATAGAAGGACAGGTCGCAGAGCTGCTGAATCTCAGGTTATCCAACCAACTTCAGGCCCCTATTCTTCTTCACCTGTGTTACTCGTAAAAAAAGAAGTAATGGACATCATTCCAACGATTCTTATGGAGTTTCACAAAAACACTCACGAAGGGATTCTCAAAACTTTGAAAAGGCATAGATCAGTCTTTTACTGGTCTCAAATGTGCAAGGATACAGTAGCACACAAAACGTTGTGACATCTTTCAGAAGTTTAAAAGTTGAACATTTCTACCAACTGGATTATTACAGCCCCTGCCAATACCCAAACAAATTTGGGCATCTATTTCTATGGATTTCATAATTGGACTACCAAGGAGTTTGGCAAAAGATTTCATACTAGTGGTGGTGGACAGATTGTTCAAGTATAGTCATTTCTTGTCTATAAACATCCATTTTCTGCTGAATCAATACCTCACCTCTACTTCGAACAGACTTTCAAATTACGTGGGATGTCAACTTCTATTGTGTGTGACATAGATAGCATCTTCACCAGTACATTTTGGCATGAGCTCTTCAAAATTCAAGGCATTAGTATATCATCCACAAACGGACGGACGACCAAAGTGAAGTCATAAATAGGGTGTTGGAACAGTACCTCAAATGTTTTGCAAATGATCATCCTCGTACATGGGTAAGGTGGATTTCTTGGGCTGAGTATTGCTATTATACCAGTTACCAATCTGCAACCAAAATGAGTCCTTTTGAAGCAGTCGATAATCTGCCTCCCCCAACGTTACTGTCATATCTTCCAGGCATAGCCAAATCAACAACTGTTGACTCCAATCTGAGAACGTGAGATAAGTTGATGCGTGAGCTCACTCAAAATTTGAAAGTTGCTCAATTGCGGATGAAGCAGAGACATGATTTAAGGCATCGTGAGCTGGAATTTGAAGTTGGCCTAACTGTCCATGTAAAGCTTCAACAATACAAACGAACTAAGACCCAAAACAGAAATTGTAAGGCATTGGAAAATCAATACAATTGTTTGTTTTGCTCTGATTCTCGGCGCCGAGTTTTTGGGAAAGTATGAGAGGAACCAATCTTTGGTTCTCTCGTCCGACTTCTTCGCGAGCTCAACGTCGTCTTCGCCATTTAAGCTTTGATGCAACTTTCATGGAAGATTGATTTCTCTGAAAAATCAATGGCTCCAATCAAGGAATTTTCGTGGCTCCAACCAAGTAATATTCCCGAGTGCCAAGCAATATTCGTGGCTCCAACACTAAGTAATATTCCCCAGTGCAGAAAGGCAAGGAACTCAGGAAGAAACATGTTACGAGCTTTGGGTATAACTTAAAACGACTGTTCAATTACAATCCATCTCATCTAACCTTCACCGACTAATCTCAATACTAATGCCGGAGTAAGACCAGAATCTTCATTGTAACTCTAGGTCATTAGACTCTACCGCAGAGATGTTGTCCGGGTTGCAGGAATTGGCCGATTCCGTGTGGAATCGGCCGATTTAAATTGGATCGGCGCGATGCCGATCCGATTTTGGGGCCGAATCGGTCGCTGAATCGGCCGATTCCGACCGATTTAACTCGGAATCGGAATCGGCCGATTTAAATCGGAATCGGTTTTTTAAGAAATTACTAAAATACCTTAGGTCTGATTTTAATTAAATTAATTAAGCATGGGTAAAATAGTAATTTGGCTTTTAAAAACCTCCCTGCTTCCGCCGTCGCGCTCGCTCCGCCGCCCTCAGCTCCGCCACGGCCGTCCGACCACGCCACGGCCGTCTGACCACGCCACGGCCGTCTGACCACGCCACGGCCGTCTGACCACGCCACGGCCATCCGATCATGCCGCCGCCCCGTTTCCGCCTCCGCCGTGCGTCCCTGACTCCGGGGTCGCCGCCCTCAGCTCCGCCACGGCCGTCCGACCACGCCACGGCCATCCGACCACGTCGCCGCCCCGTTTCCGCCTCCGCCGTGCGTCCCCGACTCCGAGCTCGCCTCCGGCGGGGGTAAAGAGGGGAGGGTGGCATTCTCGTAATTAAAAGTTGACTCGAGTCTAACTCGAGTCAAAAATAATAATTAATTCTAAATAATTTAAAAAATATTAAAAAATATTTAAAAATATCATAAACTATAATACACAGAATAATATCAAAATAACATCAATACCTAATTTTAATATATTTATATTATGAATTGTTAAATTATTATATATGACCGATTAAATTAATTTGGACCGATTAAACTGAACCGATTTCTGGCCGATTCAGACCGATTACGATTCCGATTCCGATTCCGATTCCGATTCACTGGAAAACCGATTCCGATTCCGATTCCGATTTATACAACCATGGATGTTGTAATTATGGATTTTGTGAAATTAATATTTAATAAGTAAGATCTTGTTTATAAATAAGAATATATTATATATTTTTAATTTAATTAATTATTTTTTTAAAATAATTTATCTTATTATATTTTATTTTTAAGTTAAATCGTTACAAATGGTATTAGAATTTTTTAATTATAAATAATTGACTGGATTAAAGACGCCAATTATACTGTCTCTTACGTGTTAAAAAGGTTATGAGCTGGACCAGTAACGAGCTTTGCGTTTAAATTTTTAAGTATTTATAAGTGAGAATAGATTATAAATTTTTAATTTTATTAATTATTTTTGAAGAGATGTCTATTTTAAATTAAATTATTATAAATTTTATGATTAATAATAATAATAATAATAATAAATAAATAAATAAATAAAAGAGGGGACAAACGTTGAAGTGGAAGCCCCGTTAAAACACGCCCAAGCCAATTGGCGCGAAAAAAATGGGCAAGGGGATGTTCGTACCCCAACAGTCCAATCCCATCTTCATCTCCCCGCCACCACCGGATCTAGCCGGCGTCCTCTCCCGATGCGGCGCCGTCGCCGCCGTCAAGCAGGCCCACGCCCTCGCCCTCACCGGCGGCGCCGCCCCTTACCTCCACAACCACCTCCTCTCCAAGCTCACCCTCCTCGCCGACCTCCCCTACGCCGCCCTCCTCTTCTCCCACCTCCCCTCCCCTCCGACTTCTCCTACAACGTCATGATCCGGGCCCTCGCCACCACCTGGCGCCGCCCCCACTCCTCCCTCCTCCTCTACTTCCGCATGAAGGCCGCCGGCGTCCGACCCAATAATTTCACCTTTCCCTTCGTCTTCATTGCCTGCGGCGACCTCCGGTGCTTTTCCTGCGGCGAGATAGCGCAATCGATGATGTTTCGATCCGGGTTGGATAGGGATGGGCATTGTGTGCATTCTTTGATTAGTTTCTATTCTAAATGTGGGGAGTTGGGGATTGCACGGAAGGTGTTCGACGAAATTGCTGGCCGGGATCGGGATGTGGTGTCTTGGAGTTCGATGATTTCGGGGTATTCGAGGATGGGGTTTGCAAGGGAGGCAGTGGGGATGTTTCGTGGGATGAGGGTGGCTGGTTTCAAGCCTAATGAGATGACTCTTGTTAGTGTTCTTGGGGCTTGTGGGGACTTGGGGGATTTGGAGATGGGGAGGTGGATTGAGGGTTTCGTGGAGGCGTCTGGGATGGTGGTGAATTCGTATATTGGGTCGTCGTTGATTGATATGTATGGTAAATGTGGTGATCTGCAGTCGGCAAGGCAGGTGTTTGATAGATCAGGAAAGAAGGATATGGTTGTCTGGAATGCTATGATCACAGGGTGAGCTCCGGTCTTCATATTTTATGCTAGTTACTGAGTTAGTGTCAAGAGGTGATTTTTTTTTTAAAAAAAATCGTGCTAGGTTATAGATATTTCCTATTAATTTGTTTGTTTGAAGAGAATTTTGATTGCATGATGCAATCTACATTAAGTTTGTCCTGCAAATGTAGTACTTTTCACTTTGGTTGAGATTTTAGATCAGGGTCCATTTGGTTGGCATGAAAGTAGTGTAAATGTCATGAAAATTTTAAAATAGTCAACTTTACTAAAAGTTGATATATTTAATGTATTTTATATATAAATTAATATTAAATAAATTATTATGTGCCCAAATTAAATAAAGTTACATCTAAGTGGTATGATTATTTCTAAATTGGTTACTCATTTGCTCTCCTATGTGCAATTAAATTTCCCCTTAATCTTATCTCAAATAATCATATAATTATTTCTAAATAGGTTACTTATGTACTCTCCTATGTGCAATTAAATTTCCCATTTTAGAAAAAAAGGGAAATTTTTTTGTATATGGGACATGGGTGGCCTACTTGATGATAATCATAATTAATTTCAATACAAAATACAATAATCATGTATCCATTATACTATTTTTAGAATGGTTGACCATTTAAAAATTTCATGTCATTTATATCTATTTCATGCTAACCAAAAAGAGCCTTTAAAAACTGGTGGTATTCACAGGTATGCTCAAAATGGATTGGCGGATGAAGCAATCAAATTGTTTCGTAACATGAAAAATGAAGGGATCCAACCAAACAAGATCACGATGGTTGGAGTGCTTCCTGCATGTGCGGCTGTTGGTGCACTTGAATTGGGAGTATCAATTGATAAATATGCATCACAAAATGGCTTGAGGCATGATATTTATGTAGGAACTGCTTTGATTGACATGTATGCTAAGTGTGGGAGTATTGAGCTTGCACTTTCTCTTTTTGAGGACATGCCTAAGAAGAACATAGTGAGTTGGAATGCCATGATAACTGCCCTTGCTACTCATGGGCGAGCTCAAGAAGCCATAAATTTTTTTCATCGTATGATAGAGACTGGAGATGTAACGATCCAGCCAAATGATATCACATTCATTGGGGTACTTTCTGCATGTGTACATGCTGGGCTGGTTGGAGAGGGGTGCCATTTGTTTGAGTCCATGTTACCTACTCACGGTATAACACCCAAGATGGAGCACTATTCTTGTATGGTTGATCTTTTGGCTCGTGCTGGTCAGTTAAATGAAGCATACGCATTTCTAGAAACTATGCCTGAGAAGCCTGATGCAGTGACATTGGGGGCACTGCTCTGTGCATGTCGAAGTTTCAAGAACATAGATGTTGGCGAAAAAATCATTGCTCGTATCTTGGAATTGGAGCCATCGAACTCAGGAAATTATGTTATATCTTCCAAAATGTTTGCAGGGTCAGAGAGATGGGAAGACTCTGCTCGAATGAGAGGATTAATGAAGGAGAGGGGAGTCACCAAAACTCCTGGATGTAGCTGGATTGAAATAGATTATCAAGTTCACGAATTTCATTCTGGTGATGATTTACATCCCAAATCAAGAGATATTTATGGAATTATTGCCTTGCTGGTTGACGATTTGAAGATGGAAGGCTATATCCCAATGGTAGACTGTGTGAGGTGAGCTACAAAACATCTAGCAGACATCATTCTTAAAGAAAAGTGGACTACTCTAGCTTGTAGGTAGCATGTTTAACTCCCCTCGTGTTTCTACATTCTTTGTCTGGAAATGCTGATGGAAAATGATTGGCATGTTTAATAGGGGGAAGGTACTGCACTGTCAAAATTTGATGGGAAGGAACTGTCAGCTAGCTTCCCTATGAAACACTTAGACTGTGAAACGGGTTTTAGTTGAACCGATTTCATGAACTGATCAACTTCTGGAAGATAAGAAGCATGATTGGCCCAGATGGGTTCAGTCACACAAAGATGGCCATGAAAGATGCTTCTCTGTTGGTGAAACACAAAACGAGCATCCATGTTTCTCTCCTTTTTGATGTATCATTATTTGTGGATGAACAAGTGACTACACTAATCGAACAAACTTCTTTCAAATTGATGAAGGGATTAGCTTAAATCATTGTGGTCAATTAAGGAACTTTGGTTTGGCCACCTGAGAAGAGTTGTGTTTGTATGGCCACAGACCCATGGCAACGATCTTTCGTATTTCTAAGGCAGGTAAGATCATTAACTTTTTCATAACCTTTTTTTGCACATTTCATAGATTTTTTTTACACATACGATAGTTGCTATTATATTATTTTGAAAATTGCCGAGGATATATTTCTACCCTAAGTTAAGATGAAAAAGTTGGGTATTCTTTACATTGACTACAAGTTAACATTTTTTCAATTCCTATATTTTGATGGAACACTGCTAGTTTTGCAATAAAATTTCCTATATATTTGTTTTCTAATTGATAATTTTTTAGTTATTACCTTTTGAATAAAGTTTCAGTTCCTATATTGTTAAAGAGATGAAACATCCTGCTACTTTTGGGCATGAGCCGAATTAGGGTGTTGATTGAAGGGAACACAGAAAACAAGTCCCAATTTTCACTAAATTGTATGTGGGACTGCAAAAAACAACCAATATGCGTCAAGTGATCCTGTACGTTGAGACAAGTAATGGAAGAAGAACGATATTGGAAGGACATTCTAACATGGTCATAAAGTATGCTATTCATAGGTAGGCACTATTCAGCACTTGAGCTCTTGGGTGCCAGACTTTCAAGGGAAAGACACTTTCCTTTAGCCATAATTGATCTGTCCTTACAGTGGATGCATTGTTTAGATTCTTGTTATCTTAAAGTTCTGAATTAGCAGGACAAGTTAGTGTTCTTAACTCCATTGTTACGTATGCTGCTAAGGTGTATAAGATGGTAGTGGGGCCACTAATGGCGGGCAGATTTTAGTGGGCACTGGTTGAAACACCCTCTGAGTTTGGTCTCTCTGGGTTTGGGTAGATTTTAGCGGGCAGATTTTTTGCATCTTCTTATCCCAGTTGCCACTAAGCTATTCTTCTTATTCCTCTTCCCCATACTCAAAGGGTGTTGGGGAAATGGATCCAAAATTAGGACTAATGTGAATGGTAAAATTTTGGATGGCCGGATGCCCTTCTTGAACCCAACCCTCCTCTTTTACCTAGGCTTGGAACAAACAATGTAATAGCATAGAGTTAACGGCTACTAAGGTATGTGATACAAAAAAACTGTCATAGAAACGTCGCCACTACAGTTCACACAGGAAATAAAATCATCATTCTCATGTTGGATCCTGTGCAATGAAAAGGAGATTCTCTATTAGAAGGCTGTGAAGATTGGATCCCACTTGATATATTGGCCCTTCTAAGCCAGCTTGTTAAATTTATGGTTGATCTGAGACCTCGTTAGGAATAAAAAGATCATATTCATCAATAACTTTTGGAGTGGCAACTTTGTAGGTACATTGTATTTGATCCATTGATATTTTTCCACGTACAGGCGTCCAGCTACCTCCCCAAGTTGCTATTCAACAGGCGGTGAAGTACTCATCTCCAACTTCACTTAAAAAGGAGTCTGTTTTGATAAAAACTTGCGGCCTCACAAGTCAATATTCAGCAAAGGCCATGGGCCCATATATGTTTGAAATTTGATTAACAGCATCATGGAGATATTGCTGTTCACCATTCATTGCATTGATGTAAACATATTGAAGAAGAGCAATAACGGGATGCAATATTTGTGGTGTATCTCGGTCTGATGCTGCAGCTTTTCAATGAAAAAAGTATATGTTTGCAGCCACGAAGGCTACCATGCCCATTCCTCTGCTTTTTCACGTCGGCTGCAAACGTCGGGGTATTTCTTCGGGTGGAAAGCACAGCCAAATTGAGTAGAAATTCGTTTGATTATCCGGCGATTGCTGTGCAATTTGGTTCTCGTGATTCTTATTCCTGCAAAAGTAGAAGTCCAAGCAGACATCGCACCTACCCAAACCAGAATGTGTTCTGTACCCACTAGGAAACCTTGCAACATTGCCAGCCTCGATTCAAAGCCTTCCTAAAATGACAGGCTGTGGCTGACCCAGGTAGAGCGGAGGAGGAAAAACAACTGAGAAAAATGAGAATATTTCCATTGTGATTGTTGATGAACACACAAAATAAAGTTCAATTGCCCTTTTAATCTGCTATCTGATGGACTTAAAATACATTACATTCTCAGTTCACTAAAATTCATCGCAAGTTACTTTTAGCTGTGATAGTCGAAAATGTTTATTGATTTGCGAAGATGGGTAATCTTTTTTATGAGAACTCTTCGTATGAAGTGTGACTGTAGTCTCAATCATTTATGATGGCAGGGAGATCAGCTGATGGCACTCTCAAGTCTCTGATCACTCATCAACGGTCGTTCTCTTCAATGGAATTATCATGAAGAAAATGGCTCCTCCATCCAAGAACCAGAAAGTGAGGACATTGCAAAGATCACATTCTGCCATACCGCAACCACATGCCCATGGCACTATGCCCTGCCATGGTTACAACTGCACAATTTTCTTTTCTGCGTCATGGCAGGCGTATCTTTTGTGGGTACCACTTGAAAAGTGGGCAGACACCGGCCACCAAACTGGGCCAGGGAGCAACAGCAGCAGACAATTTGTAGTTTTATTTAGCTCCCCTTTAAGTTGTAATATTGTTTGGTTTGCTTAATGGTATATTAACATCTGAAGTACTATTACCATGCACTTACCTTTCATTGGGTGATAACTGATAAAGAAACTTTTATTGCTTTCTTTTCCTGCAAGATATTGTTCCTCAACAGTGTCCCAATGGCCAATTGAAGGGCCAATTTTTCACAGCCATGGCCAATGACAGAGCTCATCCAGCACTCACTTGTGTGGTCTTTATCTTATTTAAGGAGAGGAGGGCCATACATCTTTTTGTTTGGTCCCAAATTTGATTTTCCCCAAAGAGGAAAGATTTGGACCTTGACGAGCGGAATATGGAAGTCTGGCCGTTTCAGACATAAGATGAAATAACATACTTTCAAGGTTGTTGTAGAAGCCCACTTTGGAGGTGCCATAGTAACATACTGCACCCTTTTCTGCACAGTAAGGCGGATAAATCTTTCGCTCATCTTACATGGACGGTCCCTCGGTTAGTGAGAAACAGTGGTGACAGCAAGAATATCACCACCATTTTGCGTGCTGCTTTGCCTATAAATATGTTTGCAACGATGCCCAAGATGTGAAGTAGCAAGATAGGCAAGTCATGGGTAAGAGAGGCCGTGACAAGCACCTTGGTTAGTCAAGGAGGAATGGTGGGTTGGGTCTGAGGGCCTTGCATGAAGAGTAGGAGAGTGGAGTGCAGCCAAGGATGACTTGCCGATTTGGGGATAGTCATCATCTTCTACACCTTATCTCAACTAGACCGGAGCCGATCATGATAAGTTGGCCTAATTTCGACTTGCCGGAGTTGGTGATTAGTCGACCGTCGGCAGGTTGTCCTTGGCTACATTTAGCTCTCTTCTTCTCATGTAAGGCCTCCATGACCAAACAAGTTTGCCACAAATCCGATCAAAGAAATTATCACTATCTTGTTGTTGAGCTTGGTGAAGTGGTTGGTGAATGTTTACACAAAAGATTTTTTTGTTTGAGCTGTTTGTTTGTTGTAGAAGTTCTGGTTCTAGGATAAAACCATATTCATAGCTCAGTGCAATACATTTTTTGTGTATATGGTGGTGAAGACTGTGATTAACCAGGACATTGTTCATGCATCATCATTAGCGTTATCATACTGCTGCAACATACTGCACAATTATGAATAGTTTTTCATATAGATATTAATCTGGTGAATGCTTAAATAATCTGGAAATTATTATTATCCTTGATTTTGACCTTCATACATGATCATCTTATTGTCATGTCAAGATGGTATAGTATTGCTTGGAACTTGAGCATTGGCAATTCCAAGAATTGAATGATCTAAGACTAGATGATCTATCTGCTGTTTTCTCTTCATCAATCTAGTTTCATATATTCTGCAATTTCTTATTTATCTGAAGTGCCATTTCAGAACAGGTGTGATGATATTCCTTTGCATATTCTTGCCAGTTGCTATAGAAAATAAATGCATATAGTCTGGTTCTTATCTTATCCTCAACTTGTACACTACTTGAAGCTGCAGAATCCCAATGAATCATTTACACCTATAATCCAGATTTATAACTAACATTTTTGTGTTTTGTTCTTCTATATGTACATATATTTATACACAGCTCTCAATGGAATACTGTATTCACAACTATTTTCCCTTTATGAATTATTTGCACAATGAATTAACTGTGATTTATGTCAAAGTGGAAAATGGTTGTAAATAATGCATATTTGGCTCATGAGAAGAACAATTCCCCATTTTTCTAAATACAGAGAAGAAAGCCAGGACAAGGAATTGCCCAGCATCATGATTGTGGCCATTTGAAAACAATATGCCTTGATTGATTCATTACGCAGACAGCATGATACCGCATCAAAGAAAAGTACTATGTAGGGAAGAGCAAAAGTCCCCACCAGCAGATTATATCAGGAAACATCACAGACAAGACCTTCAAAAGGCCACTAGCTAGAAGGTTGTGAACCATGTGCAAGTATAGTTGTAACCATTGAGTCGGATGTTGTAAATGCTGAACAGGATGGCTAAAATTAAAAGGTAGCAACAACCCATGTTTGATCAAGAGCTAGTTTAAACGAGGATTGATCATTTTGTTTAATATTTTTTGTTGCATTTGTTTGTGCAAGTGCAGAGATGATGCCTTATTGGGAATGTGGGTCATCTTGGAGAGCACCAAATTTGTTTTGGGAAGAATGAGTTGCATCATTGATGAATGGTTCAAGTGTGAGTGAACTGATCAAGTGTGGGAAAAGGGGACAAAAACAATTGAAAGATCACTGCTCATAATAGATACCGTGGCACAAGGCTTATGCATGGAAATATGTATTAACTGTTTATAAAGCTAAAGCAATCTAATGAGAAGATCTACATACATCTTTTTGATATATATATATATATATATATATATATAATGTTAAGTCTTGCTGATCAATGATTCATAGAATATGAAATTTTAAATGTTGAGAACGTGTATGTTTGATTTAATACTATCACTGTTAATGGCCAAGCAAGATTCTAAACTAAAGAAATTGCATAAGCAATACCAAAGGGAGTTTTTGTGGGTGCCCAAATACTTGTTTTTTAAAACCTTTCGAAAAAATGATACACCCTACAAAATTTGTATGTTCTGGGCATGCAGGTTTACTGCAAAAATGGTATGTAAACCAACTCCAAAACGAAGTTTGACGACTGCCTTTAATGATCTTAAGTATGCCCTCCTCTTCTGTAGAAAAAAATTCTTGAGGACCCTATACATTAATTTCACATTTTCCTTTCTTACCACATGAAAATTAAGATCATGAAATGTTGCATGCCAGATCTTGTCAATTCTCAAGGAAGATAACCTTCCACTAGTTGTGGCCTATGAGCTGCCACACTGTCATACAGTGATGTAAAAACTTTACAAGAAGACCGGAAAACAGCTATCCTTCACTTTGGTTTCTGGCCAAGAAGGTGTGGTGCAGGTTTCCAGAAAGCAGCTGCAAAATAAACCTCTGTCCTCATATTGGTACCAGCTTATATGCTTCTTATCTGTCTAAGCCAGGGATTTTCTTGTATTGAATCACTGTTCTCTTTAACATGGGTAGCTATCCTCTCCCAGCCTTTCAAGGCCAACAACTTAGTTTCCATTTCAGACTTGTTGGGTTTTACACTACATGGCTGAAGAATAGATATAAGTACCCATGGGTTGGAATGATGAAAATTACTCCATGATTGAAAGCAATTAGGAAATTAAGTTGTTAACACATCTACCTCTGCTGACAACTAATATTTGTGATTATTAATCTTCTGATCTATAGTGATTTAGACAAAAAATATTATGCTCACATTTCTAACATTTCTAGCAAGGATCATAGTCATCGAATAGGCCCATCTTTAAAAAAAGGCCCATATGATATAAAGATATGGGCCATAACCTACTCGTGCGCTCATTCATCGAATAGGCCCATCTTTTAAAAAAGGCCCACATGATATCAAGGATATGGGCCATAACCTACTCGTGCGCCCATTTCATAAAAGCCCAATAAAGATAAGCCCATACAAACATGCAAATATGGAATTAGTGATTGTTATTTAGTGTTGGGGGGTTGTTGAGATGGCTCACATTCGAGAGAGGTTGTAAGTCTGTTAAAATGTCTAATTATTTTGAAATAAATTTAAAGCCTATCTTTAAGGTATTAGGGTGGTAACGAGCCGAGTCGAGCTTCTCACAAGCGTGAACTAGCTATGCTTAGGCTTAAGTTAAGTTTACTTAGCAAAAATACTTTTAAACATATATTCATTGTCATATATGTTAAAAATATATAAATGCATTTTAAAAAATTATATATACCTTGTATTAATTGTGAGAATAATCTCATATCAACACCAAACAAGGCAAAATGACTTGGGCTTATTAAATTGTATTCGAGGCAATTTTTTATGAATTTAACAAGTTAGGGTTGAACCAAATTGAAGCTGGAGTTGACATCCGGATCAAGCTAGCATCATTCAATGTCAACCCTAGATTAAAGTTAAACTACTTAAATATAAAACCACATGACTGTCATTGTCTTATAATGAATATTAAGTAATTTCTTCCATATTGTTAGAAGCATTTTAATTTTTTTTTCTTAAGGTCAGTTTGATTGATATGAAAAGATATAAAATATACAGAATTTTGTTACTTATAATTTACAGAGAGTTAGTTATAACATAAACAAGAGAAATAAAATCTCTTTACAAAAAAATTTCTAGTTTTTTATTTTGTATAAGAAATTTTGTTGGGATAAAACTTTCAAAGGTTACTTAGTAAAGGTCATACTTGCATCTTAACACAATATAGTCTAAAAATAGATAATTTTTGAATAAAAGATTAATTTTTTTATCATTAATTTATATATATATATATATATAGATTCAATAAAAATTTATTTTCTAAACAAAACCATGGCATAAATATTTTTTCTTCCAAAGCCGCAATTGCCTACTTTGGTTGTGCGCATCGGCGCAATCTGCTCTGCTCAATCAAAAGATGCAAAGCAGTGACCGAGCTATGACAATGCCCCAAAAAAGGTGTCAGCCATGCTTAAATCTAGCCGCCGTTTCATTGACGAAAGATTTTGCATGTTGGACCTTAGATCTATCTACCCTTCCTTCACGTGCAAACCCAGAGCCATGCCTCCCATTGTGATTTATGTAATGTAATATTATAGCTATCTGTTACTTGTATTTTTGCTCTAAATTACACACACCCAACAAAAAGAAAAAGTTGCAGGGAAACCAGACAATGGCCCTCTATCTTGTCCACTGCTACAAAAGTAGCAAAAGGGTACCTAACACATGGTACCCGCTCTATCATGGATCAACCCATGATTAAATATCTCATCTATTCTAAGATGGCCGGGTAGGTTTGTGATTTTATGAACCCTTCAAAGGGAAGACGATATATATCAAAAGAAAAGGTGAAAGCAAGGGGGAGGGTGTTGTCCCCCTCTCATTGCTTCTGGGTATGTGCTAAAAGGGGAGCTGCTACTGCTGCTGCCTAGTCTTCCCTGCATTAACGCTCTCTTTTCTTGCTTCTAAAAGAGCTGCTGCTGCATTCTTTTGCTGGGCTACTCTCAAAGTGGATGCTTGCATTGGAAGATTGACATGGGCAAGTGAGGTTCTTCCCCTTTGGATGGAGGGAGGAGCTTCTTCCCAGCTCTGTAACTTGGTATGCTTTTCTTCTTCTTTTAGTTCTTGGGTTATTATTATTTGATGTGAACATAGCTCAAATCAAATGAGTGTTTGTCAAGGCTTATGTTAATGCAGCTTTTGGGCTTGTACCATCACCTCTGTTTGTGCCACTCTTTTGTTCTCAGATGAACGATTGCAATGGCAGGTCTGCTAGCTGCTATTGAGTTGCTGTAGGCAAGGGGATGAAATCAATATTGGGCTTTTTTTTATTGGCAAATCTGTTTATACTTTCAAAACAGAATGGCTATTTTCATATCTATGAGAAGCCTTCCTCTTCCCTTCAATGCTAGAGCTCAAGTTTAAGTCATTGACGCCATATTTTACGGAAACTAGATGGATAGATGTGAACGGGGAGTGATGAAGGTTTTAATAACAAGAAGTATGTAGTTTGCTCAGACATTCTGCATCTGGTTTTGGGTCCATGTCTAATGGTCGCTCTCGAGCCCCTCCATCCAAAGAGGAGGAGACAAAACCCCCGTCCATTTTACCTTCCCCACTTGCCTACTTTCTCTTGTGCCTTGAAACATGGGTTCCCCTTCCCCAAACCCATCATCGATACTTTCTCTCTCTCCTTATACTATATCCGTGCTAGCTTCAAGGGATACCCACCTCATGGCCTTGTCTGAGTTTCACGTCCATATCAGTTAGCATCCACCAACTGCTCTCCCAAAAACTGTTAATATTTGAGGTGAAATACCTTTTACCTTCTCTTCACTCTTTAGGTTGTGGTTGGGGCAAAGTTAAGTTGTTATCAGTTGTCACATCCCAGAAGACATACCCATTTGTTTATTGTGTGAGTAGTAGCTCTTGTCGGCCTAATGTGCTTATTTCATGCAGCTTCTCCTGCACTCCATAAACATAGTTCTCCATAATGGTGCATTGCTAAATGCTTAGTCTAATACTTTTTGATAGCAAAGTGCACATTAATGTAGTGATCTTGAATGTGAAATGATCAATTAGAACAAATGCTTGCTCCTTTTTTCATGACATTTTAGTGTTTATTGTCCTGAAAAATTATTCGAATATGATTAGGCCTGCAACTGCCCAATTTGATGAAAAGCAACTTTCTTCTGAAATCCACAGCTACTTCTGCAATTCTGCTTGATCTCACAGGCAGGTTTTGACCTCATCCTTTTACATAATTGTTTCTACTCTGGTTATTACTGAATTTCAAGTTATGGGCTATCTTCATAAAAGTCATTGCGATCATAACGAGAATGCATCAAAAGATGGATCATTAACATCCTTCATTTTTCTTCTGCCTACCTTTCACAGTACACAAAAATGCTACCACCTCAATTATGCTCATTCTTGGGTCTTTTTGACCGGATCTCCTGCTCAAGGATCTTCACTCTTTTTGGTTACGCACTTGTTTGAAAGCTTTTAGTTATAACCATGGCACCTTACTGGCAACGAATATGTTCTATCTTACCACCAGCAGAGGAAAAGGTGGTGTCAACTTGATGAGAATGGCACCCATCAACTTCCCTTGATAAAACTCCTTTGAGTGGATGGAGAAGAGGATTGCTTGACGCAACTGTCATGTAGGTGTTTCTGATTTTCTTCCTTGTAGAGATGTTAACTTGAGTTGGGTGGTGGTCAGACTTAGATAAATGGGGGTGATATTGGCTAGACGGCTCAATCTTTTGGCGTGTTCTGTTTGTTTTCTTTCACATAGGTAGGCAATTTCTCTGCTATCTTCTTTTGCTTTTTCTTGTATACAAACTTTGCTGTTGGAAACATTGTTATGAAGTTATTGTTTGGAGCTCGGTACCTGATTTCCTTGTGCAACATCATACTGATCTTGGTGAAAGCTGTGAATGGTTTGATTGTTTGAATTGCCTTTCTACTAAGTGCTGAAATTATTGAATCATGGATCACAACTAAAAAGTGCTTTTTGATGTATACTGTTTCTACCAAGGCCTTCTTTCATGGGTATCATATTCATTAAACAGAGCAACCAAGCCTACTGTTTGCAAAGCTATCACTTCAACTTTACTTTGGTCTCTAAACATCATGTGTATCATCATTGTTTTTCTGCCAAAACCCAAATAATCACTACTAAATGAATACGTTTTTCAGAAAGACTGTAAAACCGTGGAGAAAAGTAGAGTGACAAATAGAAGGTAAGCTAGAAATTGGGTGGCAAAAAAATTTCCTAGAATGTCAGAATTTAACTCATGCTTTATATAAATATAAAAATAATATTAATTATTTTTACCGAGGTTTTATAATTATTGTAGAAAACAAAAGTGACTGAAAAATAATAATTTTTTCTATGGTTTCTTCAACGGTGGTCGAGAAAATTCTTTTATTTTTTTAACTCTAAGTGATTTAAGATCCACGACATGTGGGTCTTATCACACTATTTGTTAGCTATCTACCTCAATTTTTGCATCAAATAAAATGAAAAAATTATGAGGACGAGAGATGTATTAAGGATCAACTTCAGTAGATTTGCAGACAAAAATGCCAGGTAAAGAGCAAGAAGCAGACTCTTTTGTTTTCAGCTTTGATGGGCACACAAAAATCAAACACCCCCTTTTTAATGGATTGTTTGGCTATCCAATCACCACAAACAAGACGAAGAAGAGATTGATGGGCAGTTCCTGTCCGTATATATCATGGGTTGTCAACTCTGTCTTCAGTGAACCTCAAATCTCAAGAGCTTTGTTTTGTATGCATTCACCGTGGCCTTCTCTGCACCACCCTTCACAATTAGAAGCCAATGCCAGCAGTCTAGAAATAGGAGTGATGGGGTGAGTGGGAGCTAACAAAAAATGGCTTGGCTTTGTATCAAAAAAATATTTTATTAGACATTACCAATGCATTTTATTAGTAATATTTAATTGAATGCCATTAAAAATACCTTGATCTCCTATAAAAATGAAATTCTAGAAGAATTTCACCGGAAAAAAAAAGGGTACAAATTAAAATAAAACTCGTATTAGATTTAAAGATGGTATAGGTATATTGGGTAAGAGAAACTAGGGTATATTTTGCAAATGTCTGCAATGCAACATAATTAAGGCTTCCAAAATTGTCAATTATGAATTGATAGCTTAAACTCCTTTGTTGATGAGCAAGTGCTGCAGAAATTTTTTGCTAGAAAATAATCAGTTTTAAGGTCTTTTGATCTCCAAGTATAAAATGTTTACAGAAATGAAATCACTTGTATATATTTTATGTACACAAGGAAAAAATGGTCAAAACGCGGTTAATTTTTATAAAATATTTAAATGTTTAATAATTAAATTTACCATTTTGCTCCTGCATAAGGCATTTGACATGTTTTTTTTTCAAATTCATAATTTAGTGCAATTGGGTACTTAATTATTAGTCGTAATTTATTTTTCTAAATAAAATAATTATTTTTTGTAGTCGATAAATTTTAATATATATATATATATAGCATTTTGCCATTACCGTCTAAATTTTGTTGGTTATTCAATGAAAATTTTGCGAAGCATCTCCCTACCATTCGAATCCAAAATAGTTGGTATAAAGACAAAATCGATGACCATTTAAACGGGTAGTTTAGAATTCAGAATATTTGTATTACCGTCAAAATATATAAATCATAGAATTCATTTGTAATGAGAAGAACAACCAACCCTTAAATAAAGACGTTAAAAAGATTAATTACTGTAGGTGGAAAGATTGCTTTGAAAAAAAAATGGCAGCGTATTAAAATTTATTCATGTTTGTAATTTTGAATTAAATTAAAATAAAATGATTATATATTTTTTAATAAATTAAAATAAATACAAAAAATGTTAAATTTAACAATAATTTTTTTTATCTTGAAACGGTAATGATAGAAGCCTATGCAGTTATCGTTTTATTGATTTATTATTAAATTTATTTTTAAAAATAAAAATATAATTATAATGATCAAAATGAATAAAAAGTATTATTATTATTGTATTTAATTAAAATATTATATTATTATACTCTTTTAATAATTGGTTATAAATATACCATATAAGTGACGCTAAATTTATAATTTTAATAAAAATTTTGTAATAATAAAGACTTATTCAGTTTAAATTAAAATTTAACGATTAATCAATTATTGTCGATCAAAACAGTCAGAAACAAAATAATTAAATAATAATTAAAAATAATAAATAGTGCGATTTATCACAGTTAATAAGCGATAAAATAATAAATGAAAAATAAATGTGTATGGATAAAGGGCACTTTTATTAAAAGAAAGAAAAAAATAAGGCAGCCCCATCATGGAATCAACAAATGTGATCCATCAAATCGCACAAAACTTTGCCAAAAATAAAATGAATTTCCATATTCGTTGCGCAAAAGAGTCTGAATAGCCAGATTCCAAACTTCTTCCAGAAACGAAAGAGCCATCTCGTCGTGGAAAGATGGCTCTAGCTTATACCCACAAATGGGGCACTAATGTAAGAATAAGCATCTATCTATCCCTAAGTTGTTTAAAGTTTAATTAAATGCGATTCAGCTCCGCATTTAATTAAAAAATTCGATTCAAAAATTGGACATGATATTAAATAAGCCTGACTCGAGTTTTTTTTAGTACAGCCTTACTCGAAACTTGATATTTTACCAAAGAAATAAATTTAATGTATTTTGTACAACATCATTATGCTAATAATTTTAAATAAAAGATTAAATTATATTTTGTAAATAATTATATTAATGTTGAGATATTTTGATTATTGATTTAAATTTTATATGAATTATAAAAAAGAAGTTGGTAAGTTAGATCCAGCTCCATCCAATTTAATTAAATACTCATTATTAACTCAACTCAAACTTAAAATCAAATAAATCAAATATTTGCCAAAGAGCTAAAAAGGGACGTTTTTGAATTCGACTAATTTTTGATTTTTGAAAAGTATCTTTGAGCTTATTTAAGTGCTTGACGAGCTTTGAAGTATTATAAGTTGAGCCGAACTCGTTCAAAATTCATAGTATTCGGACTTTGCTCGTATTTAGCTTATATTTGACTTATTATGTTTTCAAGTCAAGTTTAAGCCGAGAGAATATTTGTGTTTGACTCAGTGCTCAACTTATATAAGATCAAAATTTTCTTTCCAACATAAATTCAATATAATTTTAATAGTATTTTTTCGAGTTTATTTTTTCAAATTTGAACACATCAAACTCGAATTTTGAATTAAACCAAGCCAAACACTCATTAATTTAAACATTATTCAACGAACAATCTATTTAAAGCCGAGTATTTTTTCGAGTATAAAATTAACAAACATTAATTCAAACCAAACATAATATAAAATAATTGCAAACGAGTTCGACTCGTGTACATCCAACCAGCCCCAACTCTTTCCTTTACCCATAGCACCGAACCTACATCATCTTCATAAATTGTAACTCAAGGAAAAGCATGCTACATACCGCCATCATTAGCTCACCATGATTAACCAACCTATGAACATTCTTCTATTTACTTAGTTTTGTAGCGTAAATCATTCTTACCTTCGAATGGAGTACCGGCAAACAAGGCAATCATTCTACAACCAACACTCAATCTCAGCTTCATATGTACCTAATCGATTATACGATGATGGCGAACTTTATATATAATAATAAATATCAAATGTTGAACCAAATCTGAGGAAGCATAGCATGAACGACGACTCATACACTGACAATGACAATGACAAAGCTCTCGTCCCTCAACACGACGACGGCGGCCATGCAAAGAAGAAAGCTTTCTTATTCCGATGGACAACAGACTCCAAGACGACGACACCCAACACAAACTTCATAAATTGTAGAGAGACATCCTGGCTCAACAGCTGCCCTTGCAAGATCAAAAGATCAAACGCCACCATTTCACTCGACGCCGGCCACCATAAGGAGCTCCACCTCACCGCCGGCTACCAGCCCCGCCTCGGCGAAACAGGAGCTCGGTAAGCACTTCAGCTCGGCCGGCGAAGTCGTCTTCTTTGAGCCATTGGCGGAGAAAGTCTGGTAGACAAGCACGCCGCCGCCGGGCAAGTCCTGGGACGCCACCGACTTGCATGCGTACCCGTCGACGGCGAGGTGGTCGGCCCATGAGCCGGTGAAGTGGGCGCCGCCGATGTACGTGACGGCGACGGAGAAGCTGGCCGGCTCGAAGCAACGGAGCACGCGCTCGATCAGAGAGGTGTAGTCGACGGCGGCGGGATCGATGCCCATGGCCTCGAAGCTAGCGTAGCTGAAGCCTTCCTCCGGTGTAACATGGACGGTGGTAAAGGCCTGACCTTTGATCGCATTCATGGAGTAGCCGCAAGGCTCAAACTCGTAGTCGCATATCTCAAACTCCGGCAATATGGACCCTATCCCAGCCGCCTCCGTCATCCTCCTCCCGCCACCGGGGTAGAACGCCGCCGCCCTGCTCCGATCAAGTCCCGTCATGCACATCTCCAAGGTCACAGACCGAGCAATGCCGGCGCCGGCGACATAGACGTGCCATTTCTTGTTGGCCTCGGCGGCGCCGCCGCCTCCAATGACATAAGCAGAGCCCGGCAGGCCGAGGGGGGAGAAGGCGGCGTTGAGGGCGGAGACCTCGTCGGAGAAGCTGCGGTGGGGGGCCGGCTGGGCCGCCGGGAAGTTGAAGCTGCCGCGGGAGTAGGCGACGGAAGAGACCGAGAGCGACTTAACCGACGACAGGCGAAGGATGGCCGGGATGGCGTCCAAGAGCTTGGTGGTGCCGCAGGTCTTGAGGACGATCTTGAGGGGGTAGACGAACATGCTCGACTCGGAGAGGACGTAGGAATCGAACTCATCGTTGGAGAGCTCGGAGACGATGGCGCAGCGGGCGGAGTCGACGACGTCGTCGAGCTCGGTGCGGGTGAGAGCCCGCAGGCCCAGTCCCTGCGGGTCGACGAACAGAGGCGCCGCGAAGAAGGAGATCTCCAACCTCTTCTCAAACCCCTCGAACCCAATCGCAGACACGTCGTTCCGTTGCACAATCGCCATGGCCTCCAACCAAAAAGCTCTCTTAGATTGAAACCAGAAATCGACGAAGAAAGAGGGGGTTGTTTGATCAACCAAAAGGCAGCAATCTAACACACTACTACTACTACAAGCAAATCCTACTCAACCACCGAAGAAGACATGGAGTAGGGGATATCAGGATGGCTTCCTCACGCACTGCAAAAGATCATGAACATGAACCAATCAAACAACGAACAACAAACACACATGCAATCCAATCCAATCGACAAGAATGTCGAAGAAGATGAGGAGGCCTTACGTTGGAGTAAGCAGCAGATCGGAACTTCTCAATCCCGCCGTTCGGTCGAACGTCTTCAATGCTGTATCCGAGGGGAGCTTCGTACATGGCAAACCTGCAATCACTACTACGACTACTACCACGCTTCTTCAAACCACCATTTGACTCCATTAAAACATCAACGCTCCCTGCAACATCCATGGGACGAACAAAAGATGACACATATCAACATGAAAAAACACGATATATCTATCAGAAAAACACGAGACAAACATCAGATTCTCACCAAAATCGACGATTTCAATAGGGTTTTTTGCACGAGGGGGGTGATTGGGTGATCCAAAGGCGACGAAAAATCGAATCTTTCTGGGGAACAAGATTGAATCCGATCGTGGAAGAGCGGCCGAGGGGCGGAGACGCAAGGTTGGGGTGAGTGATGGCGGCAGGCGAAAGGAGGTTTATATAGAGACGGTACGTAAGGGTTGCTAGCGCGAGACGCGTCTCATGTAAAAAATGCACGGTGCCAGGCTCAGACGCGTGTGGGAGTTGAAGTTGAACGGCTGGGATGGGGTTTGTGGAAAGTCGGGTGGGTACCCTCTTTCTTATATAATATATATAAAAATATTTGGGCGATTCAATTTATATATTATCTGAATAAATAATTTTTTTATAAAATTATATTTTAAAATATTAAAAAGTAATATTTCGATTATTTTTTATTTTATATTAATTTTTATATTATTAATATTATTTTATTTAATCGGGTCAAATACAAATACAAATTTAATAAATTTAAAATATTTAAAATAGATAGGGTAAATAAAAATTAGATATAAATACCGTATATCACTAGGCGGTGAACGATCCAATTAGAGTTATATATTAAATCCGGACAAAAGTGGTGACCAATAGGGTCTGGATTTGCCCTAGTATAATAAATTGGCCTTTTGACTCGGGTTTGAATTGATGCTTGATCGTGGGAAAAAAATTATAATAATATTTAATTATCGAGATTTATTATTTAAGACTATGTCAAGAAAGATAACAACATAGTGATATTAATATGATTATACATGTCCGGTTAACTTAGGGTTGGAGTCAAATATAATTATTTTGGAACTCGATTTAATAATGATGTCTTCTTTACACAAGCAAAAATGGTGCAACTAAATATTGTAAAAATGCAATTTTTTGTGTGTAAATGGTCACTTGATTTATCGATTAATCTAAATTAAATGAAATAAAAATTATAAAGGCCTTATTGTAACAAGTTTACCAATTTAAATGATTTTAATTTAGTCATTTTATATTTAATTGTTAAAATTTATCTTCAATGAGATTATCAATTTAGATTTTTTTCTTGCTTATTTCATAGTTGCAATGCTACTTTACTATAATTATAGATTTTGTGAGTGAAAATTTAGTTTATGTATTATTCATAACTTACTTGATATTGTTAGTTTAGGATGTATAAAATGGTACAAATCACAAGAACTTATTTTTGGCATAATCTTTTATGCTTGGTTAATGATTCGGTTATAATAAAAACTATTAAAACAATATCTAATTATAATAAATACTGTTAACCCGTCATAATCAAGCAGTTTAGTCACTTAAAAACGTTAAACACGAAGGGGAAGCGTGTTTTTAGGTGTGCATGCACTAGTACACGCACCGCATCAACACGTGTAATGTGACTGAGGCTTATTTGTAATTGGCATCTTGGTATCCATTGCCACCTGCTTTGATTTCGACAAATATTCGAGAATATGTTCTCAGTTTATATACATCTCTCCCTAATTTTTCTATTAATTCTTCAATTCAATGCAAACGTGCATCTTGAACCCACAAGTAATGAACTAAATTTTAACTTGATTGCTTGTTTGATACATTAAAAATATTGTACATATTGTACCATTAGGGATAAAGAAATACGAGAAAATTGCAACATTTTAAAGAGATTTTAGCCTTAGTAAATATGTCAAAGAACGTAGTCGGATTATATTTTGCTTATATTATATTACTCTATCCAAAAAAAATTGCTTGAAAAAAAACTATATCCAAACAAATTTCCACTAGTAAATTTTTTCCCTTTTTTATGAGAAGTAAAAAACATAATTTAAAAACACAAGTAATGACTTGGGGAACTAAATTTTAACTTGATTGCTTGTTTGATATATAAAAATATTGTACATATTGTACCATTAGGGACAAAAAATATGAGAAAATTGCAACATTTTAAAGAGATTTTAGCCTTAGTAGATGTGTTTAAAGGCGTAGTCATTGTATTTTGCTTATATTATGTTACTCTATCAAAAAAAATGCTATCCAAACAAATTTGCACTAGTGAATTTTTTCCATTTTTTTAAGAAGTAAAAACATAATTTAAAAGCTCAAAATTTGAACTCGACTCGGTATGTCATGGAGTGGAATAGATTCCAAGTCATTTATAATAAATTTTTAATCATGTAAATAAAAGTTATACTTGAAATTGATAAATACATAACTTATTTGCTTAAAAATATCAATTTATCTAATATAAAAGAAAGATAACATATTTTGATAACTTTTATAACATGATTTGTGAATTCAATTTCTAAATCAGATACTGTAGAGTCAACTGAAGAGTCGAAGTTGAATCAACCCTACAAAATTTTTGAGTCAAAAGGGAGTTTTCATAATATGGTAAAAATTATTTAGAATTATAATCAAAGTTCATTCCTTCCTTCAAACATTAAGGTGAGGGAAGACTTTGTTGATCAATGGTCATTAGTCTTTTCTCAAAGCTGTTTTATCATTATTCAATTGTGCATGAATGATAGAAAAAATAGAAACCTTTTATAAATCCATATAGAGACCACTTCCCACTATCTTCCAAATGCATTCATATCCAAACATAAATCTACTCACTCGCTAGTCATCCACCTTGAGCACATCCATCTTATTATGTGCATGCCCCTTTCAAAGTCAGACATAATGTACGAAACAAAGGTCTCCTAGATTACTTAAACTCATTACAAAAAGCAAAGGGCCCTGATCCATAGCCTGCCCAAAATGATAATCGGTCGAGGTATATTTGATTCAATCGGATTTATAATTAGATTTAAAATTATATATATCATATTTATTATACATTAAATTTTTTTCGTCAACTATATTTAATAAATTCCAGGTAAAATATTGTGATTTTTTAGTAAAAAGTTAAGTGTTGAAAAATTGAAGATTAGAATATTGGATAAAGATAAAAATGGTATAATTTAACGAATAGATGTGAAAAGGATATGCGATATGCCTATTGGCATTACCTCCCATGAGAAGTCTTGGCCTACATAAGAAGTTGGTGAACAAATACAAAAATTTGAAAGATAAATGTGGAAGATAGAGAAGATATATCGTCAAAGTAGATTGACTACAAGAAAAGTATTTCACTCTTAATCTAGTTCGAATAAGATTACATTTGTTAATGAATTTAAGTTGTAAATTTAGTGTGAATCTTTTTATCCTTTATTTTTAAGCCTATAAGCTTGTGAATCAGATTTACATAAGTAACGTGTAATTTTATTATAGGTTTGTAGTATATTTTTGGCTAAACTGTAAATCATAAAACAATTGTGTAAATACAATTCACACGTAAAAAAATCATCTCGCTAACCCTTTAATATAGATTTATAATCCAAATTTACTGAGTTTGTAGTTTTACTAACCACCCCATAGTATATTTAGAGATGAGTATTTGAAAGTTGGCCCTTAAGAGGCTGGCCAGTAAAAATTACCTTGAAGAGTATGTGTCTCTAAGTTTTCCTTTGTTTTAGGTAAGGTTTTTGCATTAAATTTGCACTTGCTCTATCTTCACCGATTAATTTTTATTATTTTTAAGTTTATTTTGTGAAAAACATAATAAAAAATCGAATTTGACGATCAAAAATCTCAATAATATTACAATGCTATATCTAACTATTCTCAATCCAATGTGTCTCTCTTGTCAAAAACTACAAAAACAAATTTCACAAAGTTAACCAGAATATGTAGCCATGTGCTAGCTGCTTCTCCTTGGCTCGTGAACGATGATAAGTTAACATGCTGTACGCATAGACCTTGATTTCCTGCATTCCTAAGTCAACTATTGCATACAAAAATGCCATCTTTTGCCGAGATATATAGCACCGCATGACGCGGATCCCCATCGGCGAAGACCAAAGTGGCCGCTTTCGTTTGTTTTGGTCGGGGATGGGACAAGGTATGTGTTTCTGGAAAAGAAGCGACGACCAGGAAATGATTTCCTCAATCTTGCTCACTGGGTCTTGGATTTTTCTGCAACTAGAGACAAGGATGGCAATGGTGATTGCAGCAAAATCATAGCTCTTCCTTTTTTATTCTATTGTGCATCTTTGTGGTAGGATCATTGTTAAAGAAATGATCAGTCTTTGACATCTATTGGCTGACTACCTCCAATCTTTCTTTTCTGATCAAGTGTCATCGGTAAGTGCAAGCTTCCCACCCCAACATTTGGTTATGTTGATTGGCCATGCAGTAGATTTCATATTTTACTTCTTGAGGTAGGAGGGCAATCTAAGTTGTTGTCAAGAGTGGCTTAGGAAGGGTTTATGCAACTCGAAATAGTTTAATCCGGCATTATCATAATCCTCCACCAATTAATGGAAATTTTGGGTTGTGTTCTCCATCTTCGGTTGACATATTTTTTACGTACAATCCGGATTAGACTTAGTACCAGACTTTACATTTGCACTATAACAAATGTGGGCGTTAAAGAAAAACACTGTAACTTATCACACTCTTTCCTTTAACAAAAAAGAAAATACATATGTAATATCTTTTCAACATGACATTATATTTTAGGTTCGTTTGATCGGTATAAAAATAGTATAAATAAAAAAAATCTTCTGAACCGGAAATAAAATGACAAGAACTGACATAAAAGTTTAAAAAAATTTTCTCACATGTTTGGGTAGCAGAAACGTAAGATGACAATAGAATATTCTTTCTCATGTGCATGTACATGCTTTTCCTAAATTTTTTAAAAAATTTTTAATAAGAAAATGTTGCTTCGTAAAACTTTTATATAAACTTATTTTGATAGAAATTAAAAAAATTTTAATACATCTAAACAAGAAAATTTGTGGCCTCCGTATTTTATATTCCTTTGGTATAATTTTAATGCAACAAAACAGACCTTATTGGCAATATATATACCTCCCAAACAAAGAGTAAGGCTGGAGAAATCGAACCCGGCTAATTTTAATTTCTAACTTCCTATTACCTATTAATGTATTTCAATATCCACTAGTTTATTGAATTTTTTCCCTCAATATACATAATTTAAATATGAATTTTATAGCATTATCCACAATAAATATGCAAGACAAATTACTTCTACACATAAATTTTAGCAAATAAAACGTACAATTTTAGTGGTCAATTTATTGGAAAATAGTATAGGTTTTATTCTACAAAAAAATAGCCTATACTAAAAGTATCCTCTGAATAGTCTCTTATGTTGAAAAAAAATATTTTTTTAGGAAGTAATATAGAAAATTGTGTACACTTTTTGGTGGCGATTCCGAAAAACATGGTTATATTTATTTTACAAAATATATTATACTTAAAATAATTTTAATACATTGTATGTATTAGAATTTTAAGTTTTTTTACATTTTATAAAATGAATTCCTCATATTGGCCTTACAGTGAATGGAGCCCAAACTAAGTACTTAAAATTTGAAATTCTAACACCTAATTTAACTTTATTCAAATCAAATGCATTGTTATATTTATTTCTTTACTAATAAATAATTATTAAATTTATTAATAATATATATACATAAAGAATACTACTTTTATGAAGTTCGTAAAACACGCAAGTCCTCTCGTTTGGTTAAAAGATGGGCCATTAATTAATATTTTTTTGAAAACCTTACGTAGAATGTTGGCTTCGCGTTGTTTTACAAACTTTTAAAATGTATTTTATATATCTGAATAAATATGATAAAAAATACAAAACAATAAAGTTATTTGGAGGTGCTTTTCGAGCAGAGTAAGTCAGATATTGTTTATATCAAACTTGTTAATTAACTTAAACTAATGTATTAAACTTGATTATTTACTATTTAAAATTTAACTATCTGATAATTCGGTTATGCTATAAAAAAGTAAATTAAATGGTACTATGAAAAATTAAATTAAAAATAATTATTTTAAAAAAATAAAAAATTAAATAAGCTAATAAAAGAAGTTGAAAAGATATTAATTGTAACACCCCGTTTCGGCTCACCCGCGAACCGACCCGGGAATGTCACCGGCGACCGAACCGTTCGCTAATCTACTGGGTTCGGTTAAGCCGTCCAGGATCTACTCTCGGCGTTTCAAGATGGAGATGCAAATGTGAAATGCATGAATGAGATGCGTGGGTTCTAACGTAGTCCTACATGCATGCTATGATGTGCAAGCAAAACAAAACCATGCAACGGCAAGAAAATTTTAATTAAAAATTATCCACAACAAGGTATATAAATATTTTATCAAAATACGATAAAACATGATAATCTACCGTAGCATTCATCGCTATCTCTTTCGTTTCAATTGAACTGAGCCTAAACTCCAAACTCACTACTCATTCATATTTATCCATTCATTTCATATCAAGCAATTTATCTAAACAAACACAGCAAAATTATCATTCACATAGCAATAACACACCGTCATTATACGTTACACGCGGCAGGTACATGTGTGCGCGGTTCTGTGTTGCTCCTCCGCAGTCCCGACAGCTTTCATCACTCGCATTCCTCACCTACATATATATAGAAAAACCGTCAGTAACGAGTGTTACCGGCCCGGAAAATAACTAATATCAATCTGGCACAGGAGAGCAAACTCTCCTGTTGAATGAAAACCATATACTTCCTCAAGAACTCTCATCAGGGCACCTACGGGAGCCGTCGCCCTCGGGTCGACAGCGTCCCCCTATCTTTCACATTCTCATGCCTCGGCCATTTCTCTATTGCTTCTCGCGTCAAATCTCATTCATTTCCGCCCTCTGCACCTTCCATATTACTCCTGGCCTTGAGCACGAAGGCCGAGTACTCTCAGGCAGTCGCCTTCAGTACCCTTTGAAACCACAAGTCTAGACATGCGCTGCGATGCAGTACCCGTGAACCTCCACACTTCTCCGGGTTTGAGGAACTCAAAGGTGGAGTTGTCAGGATCCCTCGGGAATGAAACGGCCCGCACACCATTCCAGAGCCCACTGTCGACACACACGTGCCCGCTCGCGTAGCACGGTAGTCGGATTTCCCTCATTCAGTCTCTCACAAAAACACGAAAACTATACATATATATAGGTCTGGGTTGGGATTTATACAATAGGCCCGAAGGCAACGTGAGCTGGATCTGAAGTTCGAAAACAAACTCGAGGGATCTCATCCTCGAGGGTTATTAATCCGGAAAATCGTTGGCTAAATGGCCCGAGTTAAGTGGGATTCGATAAAACGCCACTTAACTCGTCCTGCACATAATAAATCAAATACACAAGAGAGTAGCGTAAATCAGAGAACGAGTCCTAAACGGACCTGGTAGAAGCTCCAAACGGGTCCACGCGCCTAGGCGGCGAGCTCCTACACCGTACCTACACAATCAAACTAAATACTAACGCCCGCATGATGAATCACACATCCTATAGCATGCACGCACAATCAACACAATCACGCATCAATCAACACACATTAACCTATATCAATTCTAGCAAGTCTACTTAGGCTAGTTTGCATTAGATCATGATCATTACCTAATAACCCTAATTAGTTTCATAACTTCTATTTTTAACACCACACAATTCCACAAATTTCATAGTTTATTCTAAATCAAATCCACATTTATACAAGTAATTACAATGCACAATTCATCAATCATAGCATGCAAATTCTAATAATCAATACTTTCAATTAATTAAGTTAAAATAAATTATACCTCGTGTCGTCGAAAATCGGCGACGGTTAGGGTTTCCGTTTCGCGGCTCGAAACTCGAATTCGGCACCTAGCGGCGTCCGAAGTCCGATCAGATTGGACTGGGTGCGTTCGGCGGATGATCCGGCGAATTTCCCACGAATCCAATTTTCGGCAGTTCCGGCGGTTTTCCGGCGAGTGTCGGCGGTTTTCCGGCGGATTCCGACGGTTTTCCGGCGATGATTCGGGACGGGGCAATCAGGGGTCTATCGGCACCAGCTCGACGAGCTCGGTCCAATGGTGGTGTCAAACAGGGTAGCCGAGGTGGCGATGGCCGTCGACGGCGGCGTCGAAAACAGGCGGCGGCGGCGGTGTGCTCCGATCGGGGCTCCGGCCGGCCTCGACGGCGGTCGGGAGGATGGGGGAAACGTCGGCAACGGCGAGGGGGTGCTCGTCAGGGTCACACCGGCGGCGGAGCGACCCGGACGGCGGCGGAATCCGGCCCGAAGTGGCGGCGGCCGAGGTGGTTTCGTGGGTCGATTCCGGCGTCGTGGCGGCGAGACGGTGGCCGGGGTGGGTCGTGGCGGCACGGCGACGGCACGACGGGGCGGGGCGGCGACGATTGGCGGTAGCACGGCGTCGGTGACGGCGGCGGCAGCGCACCACAGTGGCGGCGAGGGTTTGGGTGGAAGAAGGGTCGGGAGGGAGAAGAAGAGTTCTCAATGACAAACTCGTAATTTAGTATTGACTCGATTCTGACTCGAGTCAAAATAATAACTAGTTCGTAATAAATTCTAAAAAAATCTAGAAAAATATGGAAAAATTCCATAAAATAAAACAAACACAACAACATCCAAATGACATGCTCTATAACTAATAACCCACCCGAATATAATCCAACGCGTCCTAACGCGTTATTCGGCCTAAAACTATTTCTTCGATCAAACATATAAAAAGAAAAAAATACTGCATACTTTCATATATTCTGATAACTCATTTCTCACCATCTTCTCGACGTTATCATCATATATTCAGGTACACCTGACTCTCATCGCTCATAAATCACGGCTGGTCTCGACTCAGCACGCGGTTCATGAAACTGACTCGACTCGAACCAACGGTCGAACCGACTGGTTCAGTAACGTAAAACTCTGACTCGAATCACGGGTTTTACATTAATATTATATATAAACACATATATCTTTATAAGAAAATTTAAGTCATATTAAGTATAATTTTTATAAAAAAATTATATTATTAAAATTGGGTAATAGATATCATTTATTAGAAACCAAATTGGATTATTATAATATGAGTACCCAAAATTTTAAAATCAAACTCAATTATATTAATATCAAATCCGATGTATTCAAGCTTGGTCGGGTTACCACCTGACGGGCACCCTTAAAATTATTATATTATTGTTCTAAAATATAATAAAATTATTATAAATATTGTTCTAAAATATAATAACATTATTATAAACTAAAATACGAAAAGGAAGAAAAAAAAGCTTTATAAAGTTGGGCAACGGCTCGTGACTCGTGACTCGTGACTCAACTCCAAAACCATCTCACCGCGCCGCCTCGCTGGCCGCACCACCCACGTCTTTGCCACGCGCCCCGCTCCCCGCTCCCAGCACGGCCACCTGTCTGCTACTCTCCGCGATTCTCGTACGGAGTCGTCCAGCTGGCACCTACGTCGCCATCAACACGCCCGCACCGTCACCCCGTCCCCCCCGCCCATTCCCGGTACAAACTACGTCGCCGCCGGTCATTCCGCCAACCCCAACGCCGGCGACCTATCCTCTTTTTCGTCGCCGTAGCAGTCGTTGTTCCTGCGGATTTTGAAAAATAGAGCGGTTTCGGCCCGCCGGGTTTCGCGCTTCCTCGCCGTGGCCATGGATGCGCATTTGGCTGGTAATGATCTTGTTTCCTCGGTGTTTTATCGATGTCGAAATGCTTGGCATTGTGGGAGGTTTTTCTTGGTTGATCTTTGTGTTTTTGTGGTGTTGGGGGTGACGACAGGGAGCAGTTCGAGGAGGATCGCGGAGTCGCTCTCGCGTTCGGCCTCGAGGAGGCATGGTTCGGGGAAGTTTAGCGTGGAGGAGACGACGACGCCCGTGGATCGGAGGAAGTACCCCATCAGGGCGGATGGCTATGTGTTGTACGAGGAGGTTGGGCAGGGTGTTAGCGCTTCGGTGTATCGCGCGCTTTGTTGCCCGCTCAACGAGATCGTTGCCATCAAAATACTCGATTTCGAGAGGAGCAATAGCGACCTGGTAATCCCTTTCCTTGTTTTCCTGTTTCGATTTGCTACTACTGAAATCTCCAACAAAGGGTATGAATTTCATGCTTATTCGATTTGTGTAGATTTTCATTTTGTGTGTGTGCATGACTGATGTTAATGCATGAATGGAAATTGGACGAGAATTAAGCGGGGTGATGAGTGATTGTTCGATTATAAGCCTCCATCTCTGTAATTTCAGTTAGTTGGGTGGATTTTTGTTTTTTGTTTTTTTTGGGTTGTATAATCGCCTACATTGTATTGCAAATGTGTTTAGGACGTAGGAACAGGGAAGATTTGTTCTTTATTGTACAATGTGGACTGCTCAACACAAGCATCGATGTTTGTAGACGTGGTTGGGATGCAGTACATTGTCTCTGTTGTGTGTCTGTGTTTTTCTTTTCAATTAGATAAGTTCATCAGAGCTCGGAATTGTTATGTTTCATACCTTCTATTAGATGCTATCTTTGGATATGTTTTTGTTGAGTGCTGGATTAAAGAATTTTGTAGTCTTAACAATATGACAAGGGTATGCATAGCTATTGGCTATAGCCAATGGAATGTCTTTGGAAGTTCCAAAAGTGCTCATTATGCCTCCCTGTAGATTTTTTATACTTTTTTCCTCATAAACTGAAGCAGATGTTGAAAATAATTTGCAGAGTAACATATCCCGTGAAGCACAGACTATGCTCTTGGTGGATCATCCCCACATTCTTAGTGCATACTGTTCCTTTGTGAATGATCAGAGTCTCTGGCTTGTAATGCCTTACATGGCTGGGGGATCTTGCCTTCATATTTTAAAGGCCGCTTATCCTGATGGTTTCGAGGAGACTATTATTGCAACAGTGCTTGAGCAGGCGCTAAGAGGTTTGTTATATCTTCACCACCATGGACTAATTCATCGAGATGTGAAGGCAAGTGACAATTTTTTCAAGATATTTTGACCCACTTGATGGCCTGAACTTTTAAAGTGAAATTGATCCACAACTCTGTATTTAGATGTTTTTGTCTTTTATAGGCTGGAAATATCTTGATTGATGCGCATGGTGGAGTTAAACTTGGAGATTTTGGTGTTTCAGCCAGTCTCTTTGATTCCGGTGATAGGCAGCGAGCAAGGAATACTTTTGTTGGCACCCCTTGTTGGTAAATTGTCGTAGTGCTAATTTTATGCACTTTTTATCTTTATTTTTTCTATAGCTAAATGTTTTCTTTTAACCTGTAGGATGGCACCTGAAGTGATGAACCCAAAACGTGGATACGATTTAAAGTTTGTCTTTTAATAACAGCTTGCAGATTGCTGTCTATATACTAGGTGCTCCTTGTTCCTAATTTAAATAATCATTGTAGGGCGGATATATGGTCCTTTGGCATAACTGCTTTAGAATTGGCCCATGGCCATGCTCCTTTCTCAAAGTATCCTCCAATGAAAGTAAGCGGTCTTCTAATTTCCAAAACTTTTCTCCATTTAAAAATTTATGTTTTTTTACATTACAAAAGGAATTTTTTTAATGTTTTTTATTTATATTACAAAATGCAAATTCCAGGTCTTATTAATGACTCTACAAAATGCACCTCCGGGTCTGGATTATGAGAGGGATAAAAAATTTTCAAAGGTATTCTTACTTTATAAATGTTATTTTGTTTTCTATTTATTTATGCTTCAGGTTTTTGACATATGCTATATTCCAAACCCCTAGTCATTTAAACAAATGATTGCTGGATGCCTGGTCAAAGATCCATCAAGAAGGCCTACAGCTCATCAGCTGGCGAGGCATCCATTTTTTAGGCAAGCTAGATCAAGTGATTATATAGCTCGAACTATTTTAGATGGATTACCTGAACTTGGTGAGCGTCTAAAAGAACTAAAGGTGCAGATCACTTTCACATATTAAGTTAATTTAATTGTTGGGTTATTTTTTTATTGGTATTTCAAACTAATATTATGTTGGTGCAGTTAAAAGATGAAAATTTAGTTGCTCAGAAAAAAATGCCTGATGGCAAGAAAGAAGAGCTCTCTTTGGTAGGTCAATTGAACATTGAGAAGTGATTTTCATATTCTATCTACATTGCTTTTGCAATTTGTATTACATATGTTCAATTTGCTTTAGATGCTCTTCTTTACTTTGCATTGACCTATTTTACATCCATGATAAAAATATTTTTACTTCTTGGCTGGCACATTGTCTCACGGAAACTGCACACAATTTAAGCTGTTTGCCAGATTAAGAAGTTGAGAATTTTTTGTGAAGCAGTTCTCATTTTTCTATATGCTGATCTGTATCTTTAGAACATCTTTTTCTCTGTCCCTATTTGTGTGTTTGTGTCTTTTCTTTAACATCGATACACCACTGTTTCCTAATCAATATACTTTTTTCATGTGCATAGAGTGAGTATAAGCGAGGGATTAGTGGGTGGGACTTTAACATTGAAAACTTGAAGGCTCAGGCGTCATTGGTATGAAGAATTATGCTTGAAGTTCTGGTTTGGAATTCCTTGGTTTTTTGATTAAATAATATTTCATAGATATTGATGAAAATGTTTTTAACTAGATCCAAGATATTGTTGAAAGCATTCCAGATAATGAGCAAAGGGAGTCTTCTGAAAGCTTGTTTGGGCTGGGCATGATCCCTGATAAGGAGTCACAACATCATCTTCAAACATCTTTGGAAGTTGATGTGATGGAAAACGTAAGAAAATTATATACAATATGGGCATATGTTTGTGTGAGCGAGTTATATTAACTACTTTTGGTGTATAGCAGGATGAAGATGAAAAGAAGAATAACCCAATAGCTCCTTTATCACCTGGATCAGCAGCAAATGATCTCAAGTTTGTAGTGTTTTTTGTTATGAACAATTGATACGTTCTTTGTCAATTCTAAGTTTGTTATTAAGTGGCTTAACTTGAAGATTTGATAAGTTTATTGTACATCTTTGCTACAAACTACCATACAGGGTTGGCTGTTGTGGAATTGAAGAGGAATCAAGTAACGCCATGCAGACACAAAAATCTTTGTCAGAGCAGGATATTGTCGTTCCTTATTTAAATGGTAGTGCATCTTGTTCAGATGAGAACCTTCTGGAGGTTGATGACATGAGCTCCAAGTGTACGGGTTTTCAACATAGCAATGAGAATAGTCCTCCTGGACCTGACACTGAATTATCATCAATTGCCACCCTGTGTAAAACAGAGAGGTCCTTTGCATCCTTATGCTGTGAAGTAATAAGTTTGTTCACACTGACCTGCATTTTATTGAATGATTTGAGTGGCTGCTCACTTATTACATGATTTGAGTTATCTGGTTCTGCATTCTAGTATATTGTTAGTCATTTTATATTAAATCAATAAACTAGATTCCATAAAATAGACTTATGTTTGGATAAAATTCATATGCATGGTTTTTATTTTCTTGCAGTTTTGTAGCTGCTTGTTTGTTGTAGGATTCTAGAGTTCTATTTTTGTCTTCTCTTGGTATTTTTTTTGTCATTGTAGCTTTAGATTGATAGCCTGGTGTCCACATCTGATTTAGGTCGGTGTAGAATTCACATAAGTGATTTTTTTCTTAAACAGTTTGAGGTTGAACTTTTACTATTCAACAGTAGTTTTTTCAGCAGAGTAACTATAATGAAATTTATTTTACAGTTCTTTCTTGAGTAATTTATTTAACATAATGAATACAAAATTAAATATTTTAAAGTACGTTAATTGGTTTGTTGTGCCATTCATACTGATAAAACTATTAGAGATTTCTTTAGAATGTTCTTTATCAAGATTTGATTATTATTTTGAGGATTATATTCCATGATATTTTTTTGGTTAATCTTGATCTAGTAGTAAGCAACACTCACAGACTCAAGCTGCTGGAATTACCAAGTGTGCAAATGATTTACTTTCTGAAACTTTGGAAAAGGGAGCCACGTTGACAGGTATACTTCCATCACTTTTTTGCTAGATAGACGCTTCATAGTTTTTTTTATAAAAAAATCGCAAACGGAAGGTCAATCCCCAATTTTTAAGAATAACTTTTTAAATGCATGTGGTAATCCTTTCTTTACTTGTCATTTAACAGTTTTAAATAGTGACGCCAATGAGAAGCCTCTGGGGCCTGTTGACAGTGATGATAAGTCTAAGAGGCTTGATGCCAGTGAGAAGCCTAAGGAGCCTGATGCTGGTGAGAAGCCAATGGGGCCTGATGCAGGTGAGAAGCCAATGGGGCCTCATGCTAGTGAGAAGCCCAAGGGTATTGATGTTGGTGAGAAGCCAGTGGGGATTGATACAACTGAAAAGCCTAAGGGGCCTGATCCCAGTGAAAAACCCAAGGGGCCTGTTGTTCACCAAAGAGGGCGTTTTAAAGTAACATCTGAAGGTGTTGACAAAGATAAGGTGAAGAACTAATTATTAGTTGATTTCTCTTCTTCTTGTTTTAAGAATTCACACCAGCATTTATGTTCTTGACAGGCATCTCCTTCTGCACTACAAAAGAGTCATAGTATGCAGGTTTGTTGCTTTACTCTCTATTTACATTTTATTTGCTCAACACTGTTAGATGGGAGTTGTCATTCTTTTAAATGTGTTCTTGCCCTCAAAACTTGTGACATATTTAATTTGGCAATCTTCGGGGCTTTTTGCCTATTAAAGTTTCATTTTTTAGCCATTGATTTTTAATTCTAGCCATATTGAAATATTGTATAGAAATTGTCAATTGTGTTTCTAGTCTTGAATTGAACTTTTTAGAATTACCGAGGTCAATAGCTGCATGAAACTTATACACTTCTTTTAGAAAGAAGATAAATTGTATGTTGCCTAATTAATGAGCAAAAAATATTACCTATGAATGCAATGTAGCTTCTCAACTACGATGCATTTGCATGTCATCAAATGCATAGATTTCATCAATGGCTCCTATCCAACTCAACCTTTGAGTGTGATGATTTCCTATAATGGCATCATCTTCTTCCTTTGCTCATCTTCCTTTGCTCGTCAACAGGGTTCCACCTCATCAAAAGAAAAAAAACAATTTCACGTGCAACCTGCCACTGCCTTCCTCGTTTTGAAGAGGGAAAGTATTGGCTCCAATTGTTTGTGCTTATTAGTCTAAAAAATGATTCCTTTTAATCTTTTCTAGATCTTTTTGGTGATTCCACTCATGAAGGGGAAGTTTGCTTCACTCACTCCATGCTTTGTTATTTCTTTTAGCTTAGAAGTCTTTTGAACAAAATGAAATGCACAAGCTTTAGTTTGCGGTGGTACCAAACACACCTTGAAAGTTATATCATTGTCAAAATCCTAACTTCAAAACCTGAAAGTAAACATTTGATGAAACACTAGTTCTAATTTAAATCAGTATTAAAATTTATAATACATCAACCTTTGTCCATCTTAACATTCAAATACCTTCTAAGCCAAAAGTTTAAATTCTGATTTGATTTTTAGTGATACAACTAGATTAATTTAGAGCAACTTTTACCGCTTCCTTGTAACCTATTAGTAATTTAAATACTGGAGTCTCTATGAGCCATTGATGAAAATTCTTCCATCTAATGTTAGCAGTGAATGCAGTGGTTCAATAGATATAATTTTGGGAAAATATCATAAATAACCATGTTTTTAAGTCTTATATCACAAATAGCCAAAAATTTAAACTTTTATTAGGTATAACCACATCTCATATTTTTATTCCATATATAGCCATATCTCCTATTGTTATTTCACATATAGCCAATTTTTATATTTTAAATATATTTCATTCATAAATTTTTATTTTATTAACATAAATACCCTTAATTTGACTTCAAATTTTCCTAAACATATTTTTTCTTACATTTTATATGACAAATGATATTTACTTTTCTTTTAAAAAATTCTTCAAATTTAAAATATATTGATTTAATTTTTTTAATTTCTAATAAAATATAATAAGTTCATATTAAAATTTAAAACACCCAAATATATATATTTTTTATTTTCTTTTATTTTGAATTTTGATCTATGAAATTTCAAATAAAATCTAAAATGTTACATTTTGAACTATAACTAAAAAATTATATAATTTAGAATCTATTCATGATTACCAATCTTTTTATTTTGATATATAAAATAAGTAAAGATTATAACTTTTATTTATTATTATCGTTGTTTTGAATAAAAATGAGATTTTTATGGGTATTTTTGTCATGGAATAAGAAATAATGAGATTTGGTCACAATTGATATGAAAGTTTTAAAGATTGGCTAAATGTGATACGAGTTTGAAAATTTGGCTATTTTTGAAAGAAAAATTTGAAATCTGGACATCTACAATATTTTCCCTATAATTTTCCTAGTGGCCTATCAAAGTTGAAATGCTTAATTTACTGATGCATGGTGATGGCATTTTTGAATTATGCGTCACAACCTGAAACATGCTAGGTGTTTTCTTGTTTTTTCTGCTTTTATGATTGTTAGAATACTAGAGTCACATGTTAAATGTTGTACATTATGTGGTTTACAGGTCGTGTTGACCCATTCTCTGATTTTTGGGATTTTGAATTTTTGTTTAAATCTTGTAGTAATCCTTTCCCCTGAAATCAGGGAATAGTTGTAACCACTACTTCTTCTCTATATAACATTCAGAATGTGGACGGTGTGGAGATAGATTTCACCTCCACTTCTCCTAATTTGTTCTTGTTTTGTTTACCTATCTGAATTTCAACATGGTATGCGAGCAAGATTATAATTAGGAACCTGTGAAATTCTAGTAATGATATGTTAATCATTACTTCACCTGTTTGAGACCATCCTATATTATATTCTCTTCTCGTCAAGTAATGGCAAAAAGGAAAGCTGTTGTTTCTGCTCCAGCACCTCCATCTAATCCACCTAATACCCTTTCGGTTAGTGATCTTTTGGGTAGTTCCTCCATTACGACTACCAAGTTAAATGGAAAGAACTTCCTTCAGTGGTCAGCCGCCATGAAGACTTTCCTCATATCTAGAGAGAAGCTTCAATATATTGAGAGAGATAGACCTAATGCTTCAAGTTCAGAGTGGATTAAGGAAGATGCCCAGGTCAGGTCATGGCTTTGGAACTCAATGGAGCCACATATCAGTTGTGATGTCATGCTGCTTCCCACTGCTTATGCTGTGTGGACCTCAGTCAGTGAGTCATGAGAATCTGCAACAAATATACAAAGGATTTATGGTCTCTGTGAGGAGGTCTTCCTCACCAAACAAAGTACTAAGAACCTTGGAGAATATTATAGCTTTGTTAAAGCTAGGTGGGCCTTATCCAAACAATGTTGAAACCTGGAAGAGGCAAAGGGAGGAGCTGAAGGTTGTGTGTTTTCTATCTGGCTTGAACACTCATTACTCAGCAGCAAAAGATCAAATTTTGACAGGCACAGATCTTCCAAATCTGAATACTGTCTTCTCAAGGTTATCTAGAATTCCTGCTCAAATAGAAGAGCAAGATGAAGTCTTGGAAAACTTAGCAATGATGTCCAATACTCGATCTTCCTTGAACTCTAATAGAGGGAGAGGTAGATGTTGAGGAGGCTTTGGACGTGGAGGTGGCAGGAATAGCAGGAAGGAAGATAGGTTTTTGTGAGTTTTGCCACATGATAAGACATACTGAAGACAAGTGTTGGACAAAACATGGGAAACCAGATTAGGCCAAGCAATCCACTAATGTTTCAGCTGCTCCAACCTCTCAAGATCCTGCCTCTACAACATCTGCTCCACGAACTGCATCAGCAGTCACTATTAGTCTGAAGACTTCGAGCATCTCATTAAGATGACCCACAGAGAACACATTATGCCCTCAGCTTCCTTTGCAAATGCAGGTAGTTTAGTTAGTGTCTCTACCCTAAACAATTCTTGGCTTATTGATTCAGGAGCCACAGATCACATGACACTCATTTTCCAAATTTTCCCTTTTCTCTAAACCCATTAGTATAAACCTTGCTGATGAGAGTTATGCTCCTGCATATGGATAAGGTTCTGTGTCTCTATATACTGATCTACCCTTGAAAATGTGTTGCAAGTTCCCTCATTCCCCACCAGTCTGCTCTTAGTTAGTAAATTGTGTGCCGATGCAAATTGTCAAGTAACCTTTTATTCTATTCATTGTATTTTTCAGGATGTGGCGTCGAAGAAGCTGATTGACAGTGACAGTGGCTTAAGTAGTGGGAAACTCTATTATCTACAAATAAAACAGCAAACAACATCAAGTTAAATGGTGTCTTTGTCTATGTCCACGGCTATGCAGTTGCACTTAGGTTAGGTCATTTGAATTTAAATAAACTAAAGATACTGGTACCTACCATTAGCCACATATCTCAACTTGATTGTGAGATATGCCTGTTGTCTAAGCATCATAGGGTGTCTTTTCCGAAACAGTCTTTGTCCACTTATTTTCAACCCTTTGACCTTGTCCATTCAGATATATGGGGGCCTCTCAATGTATCAAATCATAGAAGGTTTAAATATTATGCCATTTTTGTTGATGACCATAGTCAAATGACTTGGTTATATTTGTTGAAAGATGTGAAGTTTTCAGTTGTTTTCAAGCATTCTTTACCCAAATAGAAACTCAGTATTCAGCTAATATTAAAGTTTTTAGAACTGATAATGCCCTTGAGTACGTATCTTCAAATTTTCAGAAATATCTTAATGACCGTGGAATCATTCATGAGATATCGTGCGCACATACTCCACATCAAAATGGGGTATCAGAAAGGAAGCATAGGCACTTACTTGAAGTCACTCAATGTCTCTTGTTAAACATGTCAGTTCCTAAGACTTTCTGGCCAGAAGCATTGTTGACCTCTTGCTACCTAATAAACAAGACACCAACTTCAGTATTAGGCAATAAAACACCCTATTCAGTTTTGCATCATAATAAACCTGAGTTTCCTATTAAACCTAAGATATTTGGATGTACTACTTCATGGTCGACAAGTTAAACTGTCCTCTAAAGCAGTCAAATGTATCTTCTTGGGATATTCTAGAACTCAAAAAGGATATGGCTGTTATTCTCCATCACTAAAGAAAAGGTATGTTAGTGCAGATGTTACTTTCTTTGAAAGCAGACCTTATTACCCTTCCCAACCTAAAACTGTCAGTGACTTGAATCAAGAGATTAGTCTTCCTGTGTTTGTACCACATGAACTAGATGTCAAAAACTCTAGGTATACAGATCCTCCTCAGGTGTATAAACGCAGGCCTAAATGCAATAAGTTTGCGGATCCTCCCCTTGTCTACAAAAGAAGAGATAAAGAGGTTCCCTTCAATAATGGCATTGCTCCATCTCTTCAACACACCACATCAAGTAAGGTACCTCTACCTTTTGCCCTAACCCTGTCATCCATACCTATTCCTGCTAATGATGAAGCCATGTCAAAACCTGGCAGGTATAAGGCTATGCAGGAAGAAATTTCAGCTCTTCATGATAATGGCACTTGGATATTAACTGAGCAATAGGGAGTAAATGAGTCTACACAGTGAAGTTCGAAGCAGATGGTTTGATTGAAAAGCTAAAGGCAAGGTTGGTGGCCAAGGGGTACAATCAAACAGCAGGGGTTGATTCTGGAGAAACATTCTCACCAGTTGAAGGGCTGAATTCAGTAAGGATATTGATCTCTCTTGCAGCTAACATGAACTGGGATCTTCACCAACTAGATGTGAAGAATGCATTTCTTCATGGTGAGTTACAAAACGAAGTCTACATGTAGCAACCACCTGTATTTGTTGCTGATGGGGAGTCCAACAAGGTTTGCGAGGTGATAAAAACAATTTATGGACTCAAACAGTCCCCTCGAGCATGGTTTGAAAAATTTAGTAGTATTGTGACAGATTTAGGGTTTGTGAGAACAAACTCAGACTATTCCTTGTTTGTTAAGAAGACAACTAGTGACTGCATTATCTTAATTGTTTATGTTGATGACATTATAATATCAGGAAGTGATTTGGTTGGAATTACTGACCTGAAGAAGAATCTGCACTCTAAGTTACATGTTAAAGACTTAGGATAGTTACAATACTTCCTAGGTATTGAGGTGTTGAGGAATGAGAAAGGTATTCTACTGAGCCAAAGAAAGTATGTTCTAGACATGTTACAGGGGACAGGTCTGTTAGGGGCAAGGACAACAGACACACCACTTGAAACTTCATTAAAGTTGGAGCCTCAAATAGGAGAATATCTACGAGATCAGTCAAAGTATAGGAGGTTAGTAGGTAAACCTCCTAACAGTTACTAGATGTGACATTTCTTTTGCTGTTAGTGTGGTCAATCAATTTATTCAAGACCTGAGACTTCCACATTGGAATGCAGTCACAAGGATCCTAAGATACTTGAAGAAAGATCCTTTGTTGACCCAGATTGGGCAGGGGTCCACATTTGATAGGAGGTCAACAAGTGGGTATTGTATGAAACATAGAGGAAATTTAGTTGTGTGGAAAGTAAGAAACAAAATGTAGTGGCTAGGTCTAGCGCAGAAGCTGAATACAGGGAAATTGCAAAAGCATCAATAGGATTGAATTGGATGAAGATGCTATTGGAAGAACTAGGGTTCATAATAGATGCACCAATGGGACTGTGGTGTGACAATCAGGCATCCATTCACATTGCCAACAATCCAGTGTTCCACGAGAGAACCAAGCGTATTGAAGTAGACTGTCATTACATTCGGGATCAAGTGAAGAATAAGGTTATTGATTTGAGATATATAAGTAAAAAAGTCCAGGTGGCAGATATCTTCACTAAAGCCCTCTCCACAGCTTGGCATGAGGAACTTCAATCCAGGCTATGTCTGGAAACCTCCCTCTCATAGCCTGAGGGGGAGTGTTAGAATACTAGAGTCACATGTTAAATGTTGTACATTATGTTGTTTACAGGTCGTGTTGACCTATTCTCGGATTGTCAGGAGTTTGAATTTTTGTTTAAATCTTGTAGTAATCTTATCCCCTGAAATCAGGGGTTAGTTGCAACCATTTCTTCTCTATATAACATTCAGAATGTGGACGGTGTGAAGATAGATTTCACCTCCACTTCTCCTAATTTGTTCTTGTTTTGTATACCTATCTGATTTTCAATAATGATGACCAGTTATTTTGTTCAGAATTTTAAGTAAGTGCTTGTTCAGGTGTATCCACGGTTCAAAAACATAGGACTAAATTTTTTGAACTTTAGGTTGAGAATGGAAATGTTAAATACAAAACATCAATAAACAATAGGGCAGAAATAGAAAGCAGAATTTAGTTTTCTGTTGGTAAATGATTTCATTAGATAGTATTCCCCTTCTATGGCTTGTGACAGCTTTCTTAATGATTATTTTATTGAAAGGGATTATTCGAAAACTATTGAAATGGGTTAACTTATTGATAATAGCAACTGTTAGACCTAATTTGCATTGCCTCTTTTGTGTATTGCACCCCACAGGTTATTGCTCAACATCCCGGCATTGGATCTTCAGCTGCTGATGCCCCTCTATCAAATCACATTGGAGGTGCTCTTACACCCCAGTTGCAGACTACTTCTGCTGCTGATGCCCCTATATCAAATCACATTGGTGGTGCTCTTACCCCCCAGTTGCAGACTATGATTCAATCAATCAATTCTCTGAGGGTAGGGATATTTTTATTGCAGTTTTGATTATATAATTTTCTTTGATAATATTGCTTGTTATTGTTTTTTTGGCAGGAAAATTTTGTTATTCTGATGAAACAAGTTAGTAATGGTCAGATGTTTGGTGGAGACTTGCTAGGTAATTTCCATAATAATATTTTGCTTTAATTTTCCCCCCTCATTTCGTTTATGTGGTTTCTACCACTTTCTCAGCCGCTCGACCAGCTGATGGAGTAAGCACGCCACAGTTTACCCTGTCAACCGACGGACCGTGGGTGAGTAGAGAAATTTGATTAGATTAGGATCATTTGTTTCATATTTTCGATGAAGGTATTTTACTTGTGACAAAACGCCAGATAATTGGCTGCCCCAACTGCTCTTTATTTGTGTTTAATGGAACAAGTTTATTTCTTCTCCAAGCCCTAATGGAATAAGTTAATGAAGTTATAAGATACTATGTTTTGTCCACTTGGGCATACATGGTTGGGGCTGTTAAAATGTCATTTCTTTAGAACCAGAAAATACTTGTTCCCTGTGGACAATCATTGGTGAACTTGAGCTACTTTTACATAGATTTCCTTTATCTGAAGAACAAATCTTACTCTGATAATTTCGAGCATTATATTCAATATTCTTTGTAGCTCTTCTGTTAGACACTCTTACCATTCACTAAAAGCAACCATTCAATTGTGATTGATCAGCAAGCAGCCGCAAAGGATAGAGAAAAGGAGTTATTGCAGGAGATAACAGATCTAAATTGGAGGCAAGTGATAAAACTCGAAACTTATTGCTTATTGCAGTTAGTTCAGGTTACAGCATTCAAGGGTTATTGTCTGTTATGGCAGGCTGGTCTGTGCTCAAGTTGAGCTTCAGAAACTCAGAGCAAACAGTTCGCAGGTGGGATCTCTCTTCTCGGCGATATATTTCACGGTTTCATCATCACTGCTGGTATTCACCAGGAATCTCTTATATCAATGTTCACATGATTGCAGGTGTAATCCTTGGTTTCCACGCGAGTGAGTTATCCGCTTGTGTACAGGCTGCATGGAGTATAAACAACACAGTTACGTATACTTAAAGTATCTATAAAAAAATGTATTTAGTCCTGATTGATTTTGATTGTATTCAATGTGTATAATTGTATGCTAACCAATATTATATGTTGATTGTTATCTTATTAATACCATGGAATAAATGTAATAACTCGTATGTGACATTCACACAAAATAGCATCACTTGTCACTTGGCATAAAACGCATTCTGCAGGAGGCGGCTTACATTTTGGCATCAAACATAGTATAAGCTTCAAAGGCATTTCTGTTATCTGATCTACAATTTGATGCTCATATGATAGAGTGGGGCTTTCTTTTGGTACTAAGAGAATGTAAAAGCTACCATCCAAATCACATTGTGCGTAGGCTCGACGCGGCTAAAGTGCGGCAAAAATGACGGTTTTCCTTGTTCCGTCCAGTGTACGAAATCTACCGGGAAGTGATTAGGTCAAGACGACGTCGATTACAAGTATAAGACAGTTCGTTGCTCTAAAAAACTGCAAAAATTTTATCTCAAGATTGAATAGTTAGCCATGAAAATCATTGCTTCCTCTTTCTCCTTGCAACTATTTCTGCTGCCCAAGCTTTTCCCACTTCAGTCTGGAACTTGCCTGTTCAAAGAAGAACAATGTTACTGATCCCCGATGTCACTTGATGCAAGGCCAGTTCTGCTATGCAAAATAGCCTCTTGAAAAATAAAATTTCAACAGTTTTGTCCTCATTTTCACCAAGAATGATACCTGCTGTTGATTCAAAGAATTCTTCCAAATCTTTCCCTTGTCCTGAAACAAAGAAAAGAAGAAACAAAACCCTCATCGACAATAACCATTTGACATTCATCTGCCATAAGCATATCTAATTTTAAGTATTTAACCACCACAATCACATTTATGCAGACGTTTTAAATTTTTGCACAGTTCATGTTTAAAATACTCTACAGTTTGCCAATTATGAACTTGGCTGTTGTTGAACATATAATGAGTAGTGACTACTATCAACAATGCCATTTGGAGAAAAACTATCAAGCAAAGCAGTAACCCCAGAGACTATGCAGTTCATTTATTTATTGAGGCTGAACAGGAAAGATATGCAAAATTTAAACATGGAAGAAATCTTACCATCTTCATATTCCATTGCTTGAAGTATCATCTCTACCTGCACGGTAGTAGAAACAAAAAGAAAAGCTTCCATTAAGCTCATGAATTCTTTGTGAAAATATGAAGATTTTCCAAGTGAATCTTGTCAAGCTCATTAATTCTATGGTGTTGAGTGATGCAGAATAGAAATGTCCTTAGTAGAAAGCAATTCATGACCATAACTGCAAACAAGACTGGGGTACGCACATGGATTTATTATTTACCAAAAATATAGTAACCACAATCAAATCGACTACATGACACGAAATTCATTGGAAGCAAAGTGGTAAACGAAAATACTGAAACAGACATAGAAAAGTAAAAAGGTCCATCACATGCTGAATAGTGACTAAAAGATAAAAGTTCAACCCCATTGTAAGTCTATGATGCAGAGCATTCACCACAAGTGACTCATGCCTCATCATCTTCCAATTTAATGGAAGACTTTCCTCGTTGTGATTTTGTGTATTCAAGGAGGAAGAATAAAAAGAAAGGGAAGAATAAGTCGTCAATCTCTTCCCTCGGGATTTGTAAATGAGGTTTATTATATTATGTAATAAATTCTAGCAACTAATGTTTGGAGTTCTATGTATGCACATCAAGAGTCATTGACTCTAAAAAGGTCCTGAACGTTGTAAACTCGAAATTTGAATGAAAGTTACATAGTTTCCTTCAGTTAGCTTTATCTTCTCTTCCTTCATCTCTTTGTGAGGAGAGCAAGGTTAGGATTGGCCTTGTTTTTCTTTTCTTTCTTTTAACCTGCTGCAAGTCAAACCCTAGGGTCTACCTTGCACCAGTCTATATCCATTTTATTAAGATTTTACATGTTTTCTGAGAGAGATCCTAGAAAACCTGAAATTTTGCCTCATGGAAATAAAAATCTAAATGGTTCTTCACAATTTACCTTGTCAAAGTCTTTCACAACCTTGGCTTCTGGTGAAGAATTCTCCTCATATTCCATCCACAAGTCATATATTTCTTTTGCTACAGTAAAGATGTTTCACAAAAGATAAGAGATCCCATTGTAAAATAACTCAGTTGCTTGTAGACATGTTAATGTGTCAGTAGTGACGATCTACTCTGATCTAAAACTAAAGAAACATAGGTCACCTCGAGGCCCCCCACCAAGAAGTTTACACATATGTTCTAATGCTTCACGTTCCCTTTTACTTTTTCTAATTTTGGAACTCCATCTGAAGGAGTGATATCACCAACAATTGCTGCGAAATAAAGATCAGATATAAGCCGAAGGAAAAGATGAATACAGCACATCAACAATAGGCCATTTGTCATGCAGTATGTATCAGCAGTCTCCTATACTTCCCATATGCTAGGCAGCTCAAGGAAGCATTAAGAAGGTGTGAAAAACACCAGCCTAAAATAATTGCCAATGCATTTCTTTGGTTGTTATCAAAACTAGATCCCAGTAAGCTAAAGAAAATGCCACAAAACATTGATTTCCTACACCACATAAATTGACATTTGAAAAAGAAACTCTTACATGGCAATGATTGAATTTTCATAGGCACTAGTTTCCAGTGAGCAAAATCCTAGAAATGATAATTCCCAGATCACATGAAACTGACAACATTTCCAGTCTCCAACTTCTGAACTCTATCTGAAATTATCGAATATAAATACTAGACTAGACAAGATGTACTGACCTTCGGCAATGTCATGAACAATGGCCATCTTTACACACCTACAAAATCAATTTTGCAGCAACCATGTAAGCACAATCAGCTCACCTCAGAACACAAAAAAATCCAAAACTAAACAAAGCTAAAACTTGAAACGAACACCCAACACAGCCAAGATCAAAACCATTCAAGACCATACCTATCTCTGTCCACCCCAGGGACGTCATCGGCGATAAGAGCCATGACGCTCATCAGGTACATGTGATCCGCCACCGACTCCGGCTCCCGGACGCCCCGCCGCACCCACCCCGCCCTCTTCGTCGTCTGAAAAAGCGAAAAATCAGAAGCTCGATCGGTGACACAAGGAGGGCACGAAATCAGCCCAACAGGAACCGAAAAGATCGAACCTTGAGGCTATGGCAGATCGTGAGGAAGTCAACGGCGGCGGCGGAGGAGGCGGAGATAGCAGCGTCGCCGGCGGCCGCCGGCGGAGGCTCGGGATGTTGGCCGGCGGAGGCGGACATGCGGACGGCGGAGATGGGCCGACGGAGGTGGTGGCCGGCGGCGGAGGGGAGGAGGAGGAAGCCGGCGGCGGTGGCGGACTTGGAGAGAGCTCGGCCGCTGCCGCTCATCTCCTTCAACAAGTGGAGTCCACTGCTTTAGAGCTCTCTTCATCCAAAGATTTAGTAAGAAATTATTATTATTATTATTTTATTTAGTTATTTATAGTTATCATTTTTATTTATGTAAGACTATTATTTATTTGATAAAAAGGTTTTTTTAATAAAGTATTAATTATTCATGATTCATAAGCCTAATTATAATATTCATCATTTTACACATATTGAACTCAAGCCTGTTTTTTTTTTGTAAAAAAATGATATATTTATTCTTCTTTAAGAAGTATATATTTTGTTAAATTAAATAAGCGTAATTTGATCAAAAAATTAACATATTATTATTTTTATTTATAATATTTGTATTTAAAATCTAAACCAATTTAGAAGATATGAGTTCATGTAATCTGATTGACTTCATTCAAATTACTAAGTCAAGCTTTTTTTAATCAATATGACCAAATCAAGTTTCACCGATTTCACAACCAAAAAAGGTGGAGGGTTCTTTCACTTGAAAGGAACAAGAGATAATCAACATGACTCGAAGTTCGATATTTTTTAAAAAAATACCCTTTTCATTCTTTTTATTGAAGTATCAATGATGGCATAAGAATTGGATTTCAGAAACACTTTAAACAAAATTAAAGTGATCTTGAATTTTTAATTTTTAATGACATGAAGAAAATTGGATATAATACTTGTCAAATTAAAATTTGTGTTGTGACTATGCCAAAGGAAGATATTAGATAAATAAAAATTAAAGTAGCTTAATCTCATTTTCAAAGCAAGCAAGTAGTCTGAAATACAACAAACTATATTCGGCTTAACTTGCTCTATGAACAAATTTTAGATGTCACACAAAATGTTGTTGACGCCTGTGTTTATTATGTTTATATGTATACAAAATGATAGTCACAAATGCCTTCAACTTCGAAGCTTTCATCGCTAAAGCGACATTGTTTATATTTGTGTTTGCTGTTTTGTCCGTGAAGAACACATACTGGTGATGGATGATCAAAGAGTGGTACAAAATTCATGTCCATCAACTCAGACTTGCTGAGATGAACACACAGATAAAAATTTGGATTGATCACTACTTCATCTTTTGTTTTGGTTAGTAATTCCAACAGTTTAGCATTCACCTATCCAGCAGGACCCAGAAAGATGCTCACTCAAGTTTTGATCTTTGTTTCCTCATTTATTCTGAATTTCAGAATCAACATGCACCTGCACCATTTTACCTCTTCATGCTGAGTCAGTTTTTTCATTATCACTGTTAGATGATAACAATGAAATGAAAGAAATTTTACCACTGTTTTGTCAAAGTTTTGTGCATCCGACAGCATAATCTCGCTGGAAGGAGGGCTGCTCCTCTCATATCCCAGAGATCTTGCACATTTGCAGATGAAAAGCAGAAGAGAGAAGCCCAACAAAATCATAGAAATGAACTCTATAATGATCATTGTCCCAAGCACTGTGCAAAAATAGAAGTCATAATGCAGTTCTAACTTGTAACCACTAATAAGTCACTCCAAATCTATTGCAAAGTGAAGAATTGTGAACTTACAACGCGCGACACTTGACTTCATTGGCCTTGTTCTAATGAGGTTTATAGTAGCTTGAGTTTGAAGAGGCAACGACATGTCTTGAAGGCACTCAAAATAGCATCCATAATTTCCAAGATCATTTACACTGATCGTTAAAACAGCTTGCCCAGCACCCTACATGATAGAAATGGAAATGGGTGTCGATGGTTTTGTGTCAAAACTTTTTTTTAAACAAGGTGATGCACTAGTTGAACATGTTAAAATTAGTACACTGACTTCAAACTTAAGCTGTTGAAGGACATTGTTGCAGTCCACGAGTGTGCAACAAAATCTGATCCCTTTTCCCCTTATGATAACCTGTTTGGAGATTGCAACAAAAGCTAGAAGGGGCTGCCAGTGATACTTGCTCTCCAGGATTAGCTCTGTTGTGTTAATCAAATAAGCAGGCAAAGTTGTCATCACAAGACCAGCATTGACCTCAATTGAGAGCCTGACAACAAATTCGGATTTGTCACCTGAAAAAAATTTGCAATGAAAGAAATGTGAAGGATCATGGCAAGTGAAACATTCTTCATTCACAGAGAAATAAAGAACAAACAAGGACTTGCAGGAAAAAAGACCTGGGAAGTTCATGTAATCAGGATCTCCGACGATTTGTTCCCCCTGATTGTCGCGGTTAAACAGTTTTGAATAGCCTGTACCATCCTTGTCTTCCAATACTATATACTCAGGCACAAGAATGAAAGGTGGATCATTTATTGGTTTCACATATATAGGAACGAGACCAAATTGTTCTCCATGTTTGTTCTTCATAGTAAATGTGATATTATCAGCTCCATGGAAGTTTTCATCTCTGAAAAAAAAGTGAAGTTCAACAAAAGTTACATTAAATCTGAGTTTGAGAACATTGGCTGCAAAATGTGAATTGAACAACAAAGGTAGATATCACTTGTCAAAACCTACCCAAGATATTGAATGAGTCTGAGCATATAATTAAGAACTTGCACGCGCCCTACTAGAATCAAATCTTTTCCTTCTTGTTCACTACTAATTGAAAACTCACTTTCACGTGGCTTCCAAAACTGCATTGGTGATGGAGCAAAATACACCCTACCATGTTCTGATCTGAGGTGAATGAATATATTTTCTGAAGGGTCTGAATATTTTATCTCAAATCCATCGAAGCCACTACAAAAATAGGCATATAATGAGAATAACAAAGCCAAACTACACCTACATCGATGGATTGATATATACGCAACACAGTAGCTTCTTACTACTGAAATGCCATCTCCTTGGCTACATAAACATCATAATATTTATTTAAATAATACCTGAAACTGAGACTAATTTTATCTTCAGTGGCTATCAGTTGATGGGGCAAAGACACAAATTGCGGTGGACTGATTAATACGGAGATGGTAACTGTGCCTGTCGCAGTATTCATGTTCACATCACTGATACTATAAGAGAATGAATCATTTCCAAAGAAACCTTTGTACGGCGTATATCTGAACAGATGCTCCTGATGAATAAGTGATCCATGATGTGGCTGTCGAAGAGTAAAGAGGAAACAATCTTTCATGGTTCAATCCAGCTTTAAGCATTGTTTCAGAACTTCATTTATTAGAATCTCAAAGATGTAAGAAAAAAGAACTTACTAAAGAGAAGTTTACAATACTTCTATTCCCCACTGGAAAGTGGTCATTTTCCAGAACATTGAATGCAATTGATTCATTCTCCCAAACAGTTATCGTATCATTAACAGCCTCAGGAAAATATTCTTCTACAGAAAAACAAAAATATCATTATTATAAACCATGAAGAGAGAAATGAACATGAAACAAAAACATCACTAACTTAAGCTAAGTTCAGTAAAAAGACATGGTCTGGATAACATTTATCACTTACTTCTGTATGCATTGATCTCAAATGGGCAAGAAGCCAATTTTTCTCCCTCAAAGAGAACACTGATATTAAATACTCCTGTGTCCTTTGCCAAATAATAGCCAAAGTATGTTCCATCTCCTCTGTTCTCAAATGACCAATTCAGAAAAAGCGATCCGCCGGCAAAACCAAAGTCAAAACTAAGCTTGGATTGCTGGGATGTAACAGGATTTGAAAAACGGTCCATAAGTTGCACTGTGACTTCATTTCTAACGAGTCTCAACACTTTTGGAGCATACGTCAAAACTCTTGAGGCTGCAGTGTCAACCCTATCTAAATGGACATTTAAGCAAACTGTTAACAGGCAAAATAGAAGGAATGTTAAAAGAAAAAATGGTCTCAAGATTACAAATCATGAAAAGCTTACCTGGTGATACCTCTACTGTGTAAGGACGGCCCCCATTTAATGGAATGTTTCCACAAAAAACCCATATGTCATAGCTTCCAGATTTAACAGGGTTATACATAACACTGAACCCACTGCTCTGATGCACCATAAAAAAGAAGAAAAATTAACTCAGGATTATCTATTTGTACCATAAAATCGAAAGATGGCAAGCATCTTACAATGTTCTTTGTAGTAAATGGATCTAGAACCTTGCCACCAGTTAAATAAGGAATTCCAACAGCGGGTTCTCTTTCTGCTATCAATCCAATGATTACTTAATTTGGTCAGAACATAATTTACAAAAAAACGGTATAAACAAAATGGAAGAAAAGGCAATATGAAATGGATTGAATGGAAATATATACCACCAACAGGCCGTATTGGTGCAACCATAGCTCGTAATTTTGAAGAATCTGATTTCTTTATGATAACTACTCGGAGCCATTGAACTTCAATAGGTGAAGGGTTGAAGTATATGTCATGTAAATAAACAGACAGGTATGCCACTTCACCAGCAACAGAACCAGACAAAGCAGAACCATTGACAACACTGTTCAACCCATGGGTATAACCTGCCAACATTTGATAGATAAGTGCAAGCTGCAAGCTCCAATTTCATCAGTGGTTCTCTCAAAAAAAGTAACTAGATGATGACAAACCTATGAAAACAGTGTAATGGTAGTGCATGCTAAAGGCAGAACCTTTGTCCTTGGCATCATAAATAGTGAGCACAAAGTCTCCCGGTTCAGATACACTAAAAGTGAGCAATTGAATGCCAAGGCCGACTTCTTTAAATTGCAAATCAGACACAGGCAAAGATAAATTTGTTGCCTTCTCCACAATCCCAACATCAAAGTCATACTGCCCACTTACAACATTATCAAACTGGTCCTTCTGGTAGATGAATACCTCCAAGTTGGAAAATATTTGCAGTGCATTTGCTTCATAGTTCCCTGTGGCAGAACATTTGGCAATGTCCAGTGGTCCTACAATATAAGAAACCTGCATGAGAAACAAGGTAGAGTAGACTAGTACCAACACAATACAAGCACAAATAGATAAGAACTTCATTACCAGGAATGACACTAAAAGGAAGTGGAAAACCATCCAAGGTTTGATTACCACCAATTATATATAACGTGAAATTCCCAGATGTTACAACCTTAAATTCGAGTCCAAGGTACCCTAAGCCATCCAAACCCTTGTAGAAGATCTTGCTGAGATCAGAAGATGATCCATTTGTATTGACCATTGATATCACAAACTTGTACAATGAAGGGTCCTCCTTGTTTGCCTGTGTGATATTGTTCCCGAAAGCATCTTTAGGAAGTATAGAAACCTTTGCTACCTCCCCTGCTGTGAACTCATTCACATAGTTTGTCCAGAATCCAATGCAAACAGATGGGTACAGGTCTCCTAATTTTGACATCAACGGGTGTTTAGAATTCATCCAAATAAGAACAATCAAAATTTGAAGTTTATAGGTTACTCACCAGGAGAAACACTAAAATTAAGAGATGTGTCTAATAGCCCAGTGTGACGATCTTCTATGACGGACAGGTATGATCCAACCAAGATGGGAACAAAGGTGATGTTCCAAGTGCTTAAAACTGCATCGTGGAAGATCCCTACTCCAGAAATGAATGTACTGTTCCCTTCCTCTCCATTGAGAATGATCTTAAACCTGTTCAACTCTGTGTCTCCGTGATTATCATCAACACCATGAACGTCTTCTGATTTAACCATGACACTTGCTGTATCACCGGCTCTGAAATTGTTATTGTTATTGAACCATCTAACTTGGAACTTATCTATGGATCACAAACAAGTAAAAGAGGAGAAGATGCAATCAATTACGGATCAACTTCAAACAGCACAATAAAGAGTTGCATGAAATGTTTAACTATATACCTCCATGCACGGATGTGGTTACAAGTACGACTAGAAACAAGAGATGGAGGGATGCCCAAGACGCCATTAATGACCAAGACGAGCTAGCATGCACTTTGTTCTAACAAGCGGTTATCAACAAGCCGTTAGTTATCGCATGAACAGTGAACTGGAGTATGAGCATGCAGAGTTAAAAAAGTAAAAAATTGTCATCACCCCCATTCTTTAACTTCCTAAATAGATCTTTTATAGAATTTATTTACGAAGAATACACAAAAACCTCGATGAATATGACTATCATACAAATATGCATGCCAAATTTTACGTGAAAATCAAGTATTTATACTAGCGTAACTACAAGTAAAAACAAAAAGTCATATATATATGCAACCCCAAGTGTAGAAGTACTTATCCTTGTTAAAAACTCCACAGACGACATTGCCCACAAAACTCTATCGGCAAATTTGTAAAGAAAATTGGATGAGGCAAATGAATCCACCCTAGGACCCCCATTTATGACGTATTAATTCAACTCACACACACACACACATATATATATATATATAAGAACACATGTTTTTTTCAGTAAAAATTATAGAGAAAAAATTTAAGAGTGGATGAACCAGATAAGAGGAAGCGACATTCAACAGTGGCACGACGGAAAGATGGAAGTGATCAAACGTCTCTGTTGCTGGGTATTTGGGAGAGATAGAGTGCCATGAAAGGGGAGTAGGAATGGGCGCCAAAACAGCAACGGTTTTCTTTCCCACCTCATCGTGTAGTTAGTTATCTCTTCAAACTCAACCGTCTTTTTTTTATCAAATTGAACTAAAATAGTTCACATTCTTATTGATGCAATTGACAATATTATCCGATTAGGGATTAGGGGCATCTTTAGCTTACTTGGGTCTAGTTTTGATTACAACCAAAGAAATGCATTGGCTATTACTTTAGGCTGGTGTTTTTCACACCTTCTTAATGCTTCCTTGAGCTGCCTAGCATATGCGAAGTATAGGAAACTGCTGATACATACTCCATGACAAATGGGCTATTGTTGATGTGCTGTATTCATCTTTTCCTTCGGCTTATATCTGATCTTTTTTTCGCAGCAATTGTTGGTGATATCACTCCTTCAGATGGAGTTCCAAAATTAGAAAGAAGTAAAAGGGAACGTGAAGCATTAGAACATGTGTAAACTTCTTGGTGGGGGGCCTCGAGGTGACCTATCTTTCTCCAGCTTTTTTATTGGGGCATTTAGTTTTAGATCAGAGTGGATCATCACTACTAACACATTAACATGTTTACAAGCAACTGAGTTATTTTACAATGGCATCTCTTATCTTTTGTGAAACATATATTACTGTAGCAAAAGAAATATATGACTTGTGGATGGAATATAAGGAGAATTCTTCACCAGAAGCCAAGGTTGTGCAAGACTTCGACAAGGTAAATTGTGAAGAACCATTTAGATTTTTATTTCCATGAGGCAAAATTTTAGGTATTCTAGGTTAGTTTTGTTCTTACTAAATGATCCTCCAAATCTTTTTGCATGGAAGCTGCAACCTGTGATGCACAAAGTGATCTCTATTTTAGGATCCTGCTCTTATTGCTTTGGGGGCAAAATCAAAACAAGATGCTCTTGAAATTGTTTTGGGGGTTGAGTTATGTAGTTTATTAATTAAACATCTCTAAAAATACTTCATTCAAAATATCAAACAGAAATCATTTCCAAACCTGTTCACTGTGACCTTGAGGAAAGTATACAACAAGACTTCCCACTGGTGGTAATGATACTAGCGGACCCGCACAAGCATGCCATAGTTCTGAATTGATGCTATTTTTGTCCCCTGAGTCACGCAGACATTAAAACAATCAAGACCATGTAAGCTAAATTCGCACAAGTGCAGCAAGAAAATTTTATTTGTTGCAAATTTTGGTTGTCGCATTTCTGAGGTTGTGGAAGAAAATGCATCTGACTGGTTGAGAAATGTGGCAGTGAAGATGACGAATGCAAATACCTTTGAGCAACACTCAAAAAAACGACATGAGGGAAACCAACAGTCAATTCACCCAGCAAGCACAAAAATTCTTGATCCAGAGCTCAAAAAACGACAGAGAAACACCAAATCCATCACCAACCAAAAATACCCATCACCACATCATTCACCAAGACTATAAAGACCAAAACAATAAGGAACAATACCTGTGAGCACCAGATCCATCCCCCACCGTCCCCAACCGCCGGACCTGATCCGCCATCGACTGCACGCACCGGAGCGTCTCTTCTCCGCGCATTCCCGGATCTCAAGGATCTCGTCGCCGCCGCCGGGGGAGACAAGGCCGAAGAGGGCGTCGACGTTGGCGGCAACGACGTCGGCGGTGGAGACGGAGCGGGTGGCACTGGTGGGGGAGACGAGGCAGAGGAGAGCGTCGACGTTGGCGGCGACGACGCCGGCGGTGGAGACGGAGCAGGCGGCGCGGGCGGCGGTAGTAGCGGCGATGAGCAGTTGGAGATCGGGAAGGGAGCGCGCCCGTGTTGTGATGCACCGTTGGATCGTCTGTTTTTAACCGTCACATTTAAATTTGAGCGCCCGTGTTGTGATTCACCGTTGGATCGTCTTTTAACCGTCACATTTAAATTCGAGCGCCCGTGTTGTGATGCACCGTTGGATGGCCTTTTAACCGTCATATTTAAATTCGACCACAGATAACTTTTGTAACCGTCACATTTAAATTCGAGCACAGATAACTTATTTGTGCTGCTGGAGCACAGATTCTACTTCCTCAAAATTTTATTATTATTATTATTTTATTTAATTATTTATAATTATTATTTTATTTAATTATTTATAATTATTATTTTATTTATGTAAGGCTATTATTTAATTGATTAAATGATTTTTTTAATAAAGTATTAATTATTAATAAGAAATATGAATTACACTTGTTATTTTGTGATTCACAAACCTAATTATAATATTCATCATTTTACACATATTGAACTCAAGCCGTTTTTTTTTTGTAAAAAATTGATGTATTTATTCTTCTTTAAGAAGTATGTATTTTGTTAAATTAAATAAGTGTAATTTGATAAAAAAATTAACATATTATTTTTTAATTTATAATATTTGTACTTAAAATCTAAACCAATTTAGGAAGATATGAGTCCATGTAATCTTGATTTGACTTCTACTCAAATTACTAAGTCAAGCTTTTTATTGAATCAAATATGGACCCAAATTAAAGTTTCACCAATTTTCACAACCTTAATTTATAATTAAAAATTACGTCCAACAAAGGTGGAGAGTTCTTTCACTTGAAAGGAACAAGTGATAATCAGCATGACTCGAAGTTCGATATTTTTTTTAAAAATACCCTTTTCATTCTTTTTATTGAAGTATCAATGATGGCATAAGAATTGGATTTCATAAACACTTTAAACAAAATTAAAGTGATCTTGAATTTTTAATTTTTAATGACATGAAGAAAATTGGATATAATACTTGTCAAATTAAAATTTGTGTTTTGACTATGCTAAAGGAAGACATTAGATAAATAAAAATTAAACTAGCTTGATCTCATTTTCAAAGCAAGCAAGTAGTCTGAAATACAACAAACTATATTCGGCTTAACTTGCTCTATGAACAAATTTTAGATGTCACACAAAATGTTGTTGACGCCTGTGTTCATTATGTTTATATGTATACAAAATGACAGTCGCAAATGCCTTCAACTTCGAAGCTTTCAGCGCAAAAGCGACATTGTTTTATATTTGTGTTTGCTGTTTTGTCCGTGAAGAACACATACTGGTGTTGGATGATCAAAGAGTGGTACAAAATTCATGTCCATCAACTCAGACTTGCTGAGATGAACACACAGATAAAAATTTGGATTGACCACAACTTCATCTTTTGTTTTGGTTAGTAATTCCAACAGTTTAGCATTCACCTATCCAGCAGGACCCAGAAAGATGCTCACTCAAGTTTTGATCTTTGTTTCCTCATTTATTCTGAATTTCAGAATCAACATGCACCTGCACCATTTTACCTCTTCATGCTGAGTCAGTTTTTTCATTATCACTGTTAGATGATAACAATGAAATGAAAGAAATTTTACCACTGTTTTGTCAAAGTTTTGTGCATCCGACAGCATAATCTCGCTGGAAGGAGGGCTGCTCCTCTCATATCCCAGAGATCTTGCACATTTGCAGATGAAAAGCAGAAGAGAGAAGCCCAACAAAATCATAGAAATGAACTCTATAATGATCATTGTCCCAAGCACTGTGCAAAAATAGAAGTCATAATGCAGTTCTAACTTGTAACCACTAATAAGTCACTCCAAATCTATTGCAAAGTGAAGAATTGTGAACTTACAACGCGCGACACTTGACTTCATTGGCCTTGTTCTAATGAGGTTTATAGTAGCTTGAGTTTGAAGAGGCAACGACATGTCTTGAAGGCACTCAAAATAGCATCCATAATTTCCAAGATCATTTACACTGATGGTTAAAACAGCTTGCCCAGCACCCTACATGGTAGAAATGGAAATGGGTGTCGATGGTTTTGTGTCAAAACTTTTTTTTAAACATGGTGATGCACTAGTTGAACATGTTAAAATTAGTACACTGACTTCAAACTTAAGCTGTTGAAGGACATTGTTGCAGTCCACGAGTGTGCAACAAAATCTGATCCCTTTTCCCCTTATGATAACCTGTTTGGAGATTGCAACAAAAGCTAGAAGGGGCTGCCAGTGATACTTGCTCTCCAGGATTAGCTCTGTTGTGTTAATCAAATAAGCAGGCAAAGTTGTCATCACAAGACCAGCATTGACCTCAATTGAGAGCCTGACAACAAATTCGGATTTGTCACCTGAAAAAAATTTGCAATGAAAGAAATGTGAAGGATCATGGCAAGTGAAACATTCTTCATTCACAGAGAAATAAAGAACAAACAAGGACTTGCAGAAAAAAAGACCTGGGAAGTTCATGTAATCAGGATCTCCGACGATTTGTTCCCCCTGATTGTCGCGGTTAAACAGTTTTGAATAACCTGTACCATCCTTGTCTTCCAAGACTATATACTCAGGCACAAGAATGAAAGGTGGATCATTTATTGGTTTCACATATATAGGAACGAGACCAAATTGTTCTCCATGTTTGTTCTTCATATTAAATGTGATATTATCAGCTCCATGGAAGTTTTCATCTCTGAAAAAAAAGTGAAGTTCAACAAAAGTTACACTAAATCTGAGTTTGAGAACATTGGCTGCAAAATGTGAATTGAACAACAAAGGAAGATATCACTTGTCAAAACCTACCCAAGATATTGAACGAGTCTGAGCATATAATTGAGAACTTGCACGCGCCCTACTAGAATCAAATCTTTTCCTTCTTGTTCACTACTAATTGAAAATTCACTTTCACGTGGCTTCCAAAACTGCATTGGTGATGGAGCAAAATACACCCTACCACGTTCTGATCTGAGGTGAATGGATATATTTTCGGAAGGGTCTGAATATTTTATCTCAAATCCATTGGAGCCACTATAAAAATAGGCATATAATGAGAATAACAAAGCCAAACTACACCTACATCGATGGATTGATATATAAGCAACACAGTAGCTTCTTACTACTGAAATGCCATCTCCTTGGCTACATAAACATCGTAATATTTATTCAAATAATACCTGAAACTGAGACTAATTTTATCTTCAGTGGCTATCAGTTGATGGGGCAAAGACACAAATTGCGGTGGACTGATTAATACGGAGATGGTAACTGTGCCTGTTGCAGTATTCATGTTCACATCACTGATACTATAAGAGAATGAATCATTTCCAAAGAAACCTTTGTACGGCGTATATCTGAACAGATGCTCCTGATGAATAAGTGATCCATGATGCGGCTGTCGAAGAGTAAAGAGGAAACAATCTTTCATGGTTCAATCCAGCTTTAAGCATTGTTTCAGAACTTCATTTATTAGAATCTCAAAGATGTAAGAAAAAAGAACTTACTAAAGAGAAGTTTACAATACTTCTATTCCCCACTGGAAAGTGGTCATTTTCCAGAACATTGAACGCAATTGATTCATTCTCCCAAACAGTTATCGTATCATTAACAGCCTCAGGAAAATATTCTTCTACAGAAAAACAAAAATATCATTATTATAAACCATGAAGAGAGAAAAGAACATGAAACAAAAACATCACAAACTTAAGCTAAGTTCAGTAAAAAGACATGGTCTGGATAACATTTATCACTTACTTCTGTATGCATTGATCTCAAATGGGCAAGAAGCCAATTTTTCTCCCTGAAAGAGAACACTGATATTAAATACTCCTGTGTCCTTTGCCAAATAATAGCCAAAGTATGTTCCATCTCCTCTGTTCTCAAATGACCAATTCAGAAAAAGCGATCCGCCGGCAAAACCAAAGTCAAAACTAAGCTTGGATTGCTGGGATGTAACAGGATTTGAAAAACGGTCCATAAGTTGCACTGTGACTTCATTTCTAACGAGTCTCAACACTTTTGGAGCATACGTCAAAACTCTTGAGGCTGCAGTGTCAACCCTACCTGAATGGACATTTAAGCAAACTGTTAACAGGCAAAATAGAAGGAATGTTAAAAGAAAAAATGGTCTCAAGATTACAAATCATGAAAGGCTTACCTGGTGATACCTCTACTGTGTAAGGACGGCCCCCATTTAATGGAATGTTTCCACAAAAAACCCATATGTCATAGCTTCCAGATTTAACAGGGTTATACATAACACTGAACCCACTGCTCTGATGCACCATAAAAAAGAAAAAAATTAACTCAGGATTATCTATTTGTACCATAAAATCGAAAGATGGCAAGCATCTTACAATGTTCTTTGTTGTAAATGGATCTAGAACCTTGCCACCAGTTAAATAAGGAATTCCAACAGCGGGTTCTCTTTCTGCTATCAATCCAATGAATACTTAATTTGGTCAGAACATAATTTACAAAAAAACGATATAAACAAAATGGAAGAAAAGGCAATATGAAATGGATTGAATGGAAATATATACCACCAACAGGCCGTATTGGTGCAACCATAGCTCGTAATTTTGAAGAATCTGATTTCTTTATGATAACTACTCGGAGCCATTGAACTTCAATAGGTGAAGGGTTGAAGTATATGTCATGTAAATAAACAGACAGGTATGCTACTTCACCAGCAACAGAACCAGACAAAGCAGAACCATTGACAACACTGTTCAACCCATGGGTATAACCTGCCAACATTTGATAGATAAGTACAAGCTGCAAGCTCCAATTTCATCAGTGGTTCTCTCAAAAAAAGTAATTAGAAGATGACAAACCTATGAAAACAGTGTAATGGTAGTGCATACTAAAGGCAGAACCTTTGTCCTTGGCATCATAAATAGTGAGCACAAAGTCTCCCGGTTCAGATACACTAAAAGTGAGCAATTGAATGCCAAGGGCGGCTTCTTTAAATTGCAAATCAGACACAGGCAAAGATAAATTTGTTGCCTTCTGCACAATCCCAACATCAAAGTCATACTGCCCACTTACAGCATTATCAAACTGGTCCTTCTGGTAGATGAATACCTCCAAGTTGGAAAATATTTGCAGTGCATTTGCTTCATAGTTCCCTGTGGCAGAACATTTGGCAATGTCCAGTGGTCCTACAATATAAGAAACCTGCATGAGAAACAAGGTAGAGTAGACTAGTACCAACACAATACAAGCACAAATAGATAAGAACTTCATTACCAGGAATGACACTAAAAGGAAGTGGAAAACCATCCAAGGTTTGATTACCACCAATTATATATAACGTGAAATTCCCAGATGTTACAACCTTAAATTCGAGTCCAAGGTACCCTAAGCCATCCAAACCCTTGTAGAAGATCTTGCTGAGATCAGAAGATGATCCATTTGTATTGACCATTGATATCACAAACTTGTACAATGAAGGGTCCTCCTTGTTTGCTTGTGTGATATTGTTCCCAAAAGCATCTTTAGGAAGTATAGAAACCTTTGCTACCTCCCCTGCTGTGAACTCATTCACAAAATTTGTCCAGAATCCAATGCAAACAGATGGGTACAGGTCTCCTAATTTTGACATCAACGGGTGTTTAGAAATCATCCAAATAAGAACAATCAAAATTTTGAAGTTTATAGGTTACTCACCAGGAGAAACACTAAAATTAAGAGATGTGTCTAATAGCCCAGTGCGACGATCTTCTATGACAGGCAGGTATGATCCAACCAAGATGGGAACAAAGGTGATGTTCCAAGTGCTTAAAACTGCATCGTGGAAGATCCCTACTCCAGAAATGAATGTACTGTTCCCTTCCTCTCCATTGAGAATGATCTTAAACCTGTTCAACTCTGTGTCTCCGTGATTATCGTCAACACCATGAACGCCTTCTAATTTAACCATTACACATGCTGTATCACCGGCTCTGAAATTGTTGATGTTATTGAACCATCTAACTTGGAACTTATCTACGGATCACAAACAAGTAAAAGAGGAGAAGATGCAATCAATTATGGATCAACTTGAAACAGCACAATAAAGAGTTGCATGAAATGTTTAACCATTTACCTCCATGCACGGATGTGGTTACAAGTACGACTAGAAACAAGAAATGGAGGGATGCCCAAGACGCCATTAAAGACCAAGACGAGATGTCATGCACTTTGTTCTAACAAGCGGTTATCAACAACCGGTTATCCTAAAAAGATCTTTTATAGAATTTATTTACGAAGAATACACAAAAACCTCGATGAATATGACTATCATACAAATATGGGTCATGCCAAATTTTACGTGAAATCAAGTATCTATAGTAGCGTAACTACAAGAAAAAACAAAAAGTCATATGTGTATGCAACCCCAAGCGTAGAAGTACTTATCCTTGTTAAAAACTCCACAAATGACATTGCCCACAAAACTCTATTTGTAAATTTGTAAAGAAAATTCGATGAGGCAAATGAATCCACCCAGGACCCCCATTTATGACGTATTAATTCAATTCACATACACACACTTACATATATATATATATATATAAAAGAACACTATGTTTTTTTCAGTAAAAATTATAGAGAAAAATTTAAGAGTGGATGAACCAGATAAGAGGAAGCGACATTCAACAGTGGCGCGACGGAAAGATGGAAGTGATCAAACGTCTCTGTTGCTGGGTATTTGGGAGAGATGGAGTGCCATGAAAGGGGAGCAGGAATGGGCGCCAAAACAGCAACGGTTTTCTTTCCCGACCTCATCGTGTGGTTAGTTATCTCTTCAAACTCAACCGTATTTTTTTGTATCGAATTGAACTAAAATAGTTCACATTCCTATTGATGGAATTGACAATATGATAATAGTTATAAAAATACAGTTAATTTTAGTTTTAATTTCATTTTATTTTTGTTCGATAGCAAAAATCACACGTGGAAAGAGGCATTTTTGTAAATTTATTTGTCAAACCATAAGGAATTTCTCCTTTTGCAAATTTTTTTTATCGATAATAAGTTTTTTATTAGAGCTCTCTACCAAAAAGAAAAAGGAATTTTTTTGATATTACAAGATAGTAAAAAAATAAAGAAGGTATACTTACTAGAAATGGGAAATTTTTATTATAATGATAAAATTACCCTCTCCTTTTAAAAATAATATGCTTTTAAAGCCGGCAACAACGCCCTCAGCCGTCACCTTAAAAAATAATTTTTAATTACATGGTTGTATTTGTGGCATGAGCTAGGGCCGTAGACAGCTTGATTATGACTCAATTGATGTCATTAACCATAACCGTTAATTGTTTGCTATATTATTAATTATAATCGAAACGTTTGCTTAATTTACGAGGTTCTACCATAATTGAATTTTAAATGATTTGTGGTCGGTTAAATGGTTAAAATTTGGTCAATTTTTTGCCATTTTATATAACACATCTACCAATAGAAAAAATATATAAAATATAAAATAAAAAACCATAATTATAAAAATAGCTTCTCACATAAAATATATAATATTTTTAATATATAAAATAAGGTAAATTAATATTATCATTCCAACAAAAAAAACTTCAAAAGTCATGGTTCCAAACATTACAACTATTTTATGCAGAACATAATTTAAGTAAAAAAATAATCTATATATAAAATTACGTAATTATCCTCGGTGAAACTATTAAATGGTTATGGTAAAAGCTTGTACCATAACTATTTATATTTCTAATTGGATCAGTTAAATTAACCGAATTTTTAACCTTTCTTTCGAGCATGAGATTTCCACCCCAAATATTAATCTTCGTTTTGTCTCGAGTCAGGTTGGATGAGTGGTTACAGTAGGACTAAAAGCGCCCTTGTCGCACAAAGAAATTACGAGAGCTAAAAATAAAATATCGAGTGCAAGGAATAACACAAGATTTTTTACATGGTTCCTTAGGGTTCAACTCGAATCCCTAAATCAGTCCACAGTGAGTTTGGCATTTACAATATACTATTTTTTCTTTGATGTCACACTTTATACAAAATAATAAATTTTGCTACTTTTTTATTTGATCCATCTTTGATAGCATTAATTAGAATGCCCTTGTTCGTCCTTTTCTTATCTTCAAATCTTTAAAATAACTTTATCATTACATCCTGAGTATCCACAAACGGTGGGATAGGAAGTTTTGCTTCAATTTGAGGTCTGGAAGGTTTTTAAATTATTTTTGGAGCGATAAAAGGCTAAACTGGACTACTTCAAGTTAGTTCAGAGTAGGATAAATGTTGGACTAGACTGGGTTGCTTGCGCAAGCTTCTTGATATTTCTAGGTGCGTCGGGCTGCAAGTGGCATTCGGTGCACTAATTGGCTTTGGGTCATGGACGAGTATACAGCATGGTCACGGTCCGGGTTTGGTCATAATCAGGGTAATGGAAAGCGGTCATGACTATGGACAGAACAAGTGGACTCGGTCCACTAAGCAAAGCCTAATAGACCCGCTTAGGCGGGCGGTATAGTGGCGGCTTTGGTGGTTCGGCAACGATGTTTTTGGCAGTTGAGGCTAGAGATGCTTCCATCCGGCGGCAGTGGTAGTGAAAAGTTTTGGCGGTACTGTGTATTGCCCGACCACTTATTGTCTTTTTTTAGCGGGTGTGGCAGCTGAATGCGGCAGATCTCTTCTTGGTTTTCTAGCCAGCAATAATAGAGACCGATTAGAGGCATCTTTAGCTTACTTGGGTCCAGTTTTGATTACAACCAAAGATATGCATTGGCTATTACTTTAGGCTGGTGTTTTTGACACCTTCTTAATGCTTCCTTGAGCTGCCTAGCATATGCGAAGTATAGGAAACTGCTGATACATATTCCATGACAAATGGCCTATTGTTGATGTGTTGTATGTTGGGATTTTAACACCCAAAATCCCCAAACACCATGTTGTGTGCGTTTTGACAAGACAAACCAATACAAGATAAAAAATAGATGACACACAAATTTAAAGTGGAAACTTTCCCAATTGAAATAAAACCACAACCAAAAAATATGAGATGAGTAAAATTACTCTCAATTAAAAATCATAGTCAAAAGGTAGAAAATGATAAGAAATAAACTACAGTTGGTCTTGTCGAAGAACCCAAACTCATGTCTTCTCCTCACAACGAACAATTTCTCTTTCTTCTATCACATGCACCACCAATGGTGACCCTGTCTAGGTGAGTTGTATGTAGGTTAATGAAAAAGCCTTAATTCTTAAGCTAGCTTTTGGATTAAGAGAGGCATGTGATACCTATTACGAGTGAGAGGCATATGACACCTATTGCGAGTTTCTTTTGGTTGTTTAAAGTCCCTTTTAGGGGCCCAACGGGTCCACTTTATTTTTTAGTTAATTAATATTTTATTATTTATGCTTAATTTTGGTATTTCAATGCAGAAAAGATAAATAAATTAAGCTTTGGATTTGATTGGTCATGACACTTGGCGCTACCTAATGGTTACAATTCATGGTGTTCAATAGAATCGAACAGTTGGAAACTTGAAGGGACATTATAATTAATTAGATTATGTCGATTTGTGAATACCCTCTTGGAATTCTTGTATCTCCACTTCTATATAAAGGAATGGTCATTTGTTGTTGATCATATTTCATCTCTTGGCTTCGGAGTTTAGTAATAGAAGTAGTTTAGTTTTTGTAATTCCTTTTTCTTTTATAATAAAAATTGGTTTCTTCTTTATAATGTTTTCTTTTTATTATGGAGTAATATTTTATTTCGTTCTAGAGAAGAATGGAACTTAACATGATTTAATTGAATTTATTTCAATCTCTCATTCTTTTATTCAATCGAATGTTTGAATTATCATATTCTTAATACTAAGAATTGATTGATCACCTATTTCTTAGATCACGAGGTTTAATTAGATTTCGGGAGAAATTAATTAGATTAGTCATTGGTAGTTCATCATACGACGAGTCTTTTGACTTATTTGTCGTTGTGGTCGAAGATACACAACACCGTATGCGGTTGTAAGGCAATTCTTAATGCGTTATTTTGTTGATTAATCAATTATCGCCGGGAGGTAGAAATTGAGGCAAAATAATAGAAGCATGAAGGAGCGGGAGCCACCATGTCATATAATTATCCTAGATCGACAATCTGAGGGAATAAAAGATAAAGAGTAAGATTTATGAAGATTAAATTCATGTTAAGGGAAATTTGACTCTAGAACGAGTTTTATAATCTTGACTTCGTTTTTAATTTAAAGTTATTACTTAGATTTAGTTAAGTTAGTTATTCTTGTTTTGTTCCTCATTTTATTTTCTTTAATTAATTATAGGAAATTACCTGCCTCCGGGACGATACTCAATTTATCATTATATTACTTGTGTTCGACCGTGTGTACTTGCATGTCACTAAATTATTCAGAACAACACCTATTGCGAGTTTTCCTTTTGTTGTTTAAGAGTCCCTTTTAGGGGCCAACGGGTCCATACAGTAGTTTCGAGGCTTGGGTAGGGGCCCAAAGGGCCCAACAATAAAGACAGTACACTATGAGGAGAGGCTCTCTTTCTTCTAAGAGAGAGAGGGAGAGCCTCACTGTAAAATCTCACAGTGAAGCACACAATGATACACTCAATTTAATTGTACTCTCTTCTATTCTATTCATTCACAATACAACTATATATATATATAGGAAAAGAAAACCAGCCTCGTAAATACTCATTGTCTTCAACAATTCTTCTCGAATTCCTCGTACCTCTTAGAATAACTCCATGTCTTTACGATTCCCCATATAGTTGTATGTCTTCTCACATCCATTGTATGATGAGGGACCCCAACAATTCTCCCCTCCCGAATCATACGGAACACACTAGGGTTGGTTTCAACATTGTTCACATGGGAAAGAAATACAACCCTTCCAATCTCCCCTTCTCGCCCTATGTGGAAACTCCTTGAAAAATCTTCAACTCTCCACCACTCGTCGAACACCAGTTAAACTTAAAGCACCATTATCAACCACTTGACGACTGCCATCACATGAGGAGGGAAATATTTTAACACATCTCCCCTCCTGACTCATGTGGAGTGTCCTCTATCTCCCCTGATTGGAACTCATAGCACATCTCCCATACTCGTATAGAAGAAACTCTTTTGCTAGCACCGTCGAAACGTCATCTTGAAAAAAACAACACAAACCTCCATAGGCCATGAACCACAGCTACACGAACCAAAGCTCTGATGCCACTTGTTGGGATTTTAACACCCAAAATCCCCAAACACCATGTTGTGTGTGTTTTGACAAGACAAACCAATACAGGATAAAAGATAGATGACACACAAATTTAAAGTAAAACTTTCTAAATTGAAATAAAACCACAACCAAAAATATGAGATGAGTAAAATTACTCCCAATTACAAACCATAGACAAAAGGTAGAGAAGGATAAGAAATAAACTACAGTTGGTCTTGTCGAAGAACCCAAACTCATGTCTTCTCCTCACAACGAATAATTTCTCTTTCTTCTCTCATCTCTCACATGCACCACCAATGGTGACCCTGTCTAGATCTACAACCGCAACCTCTAACTAGAACACATTCCAATTAGGAATATCAACCTACACATTCCAATTAGGAATACCAACCTCTAACTGGAACACACTCTAATTAGGAACACTCTCTAATTAGGAACACTCTCAACCTCTAACTGGAACACACTCCAATTAAGAATAATCTCCAACTAGGATACACATCCAATTGGGAACACTCATCGGATAAAGACAGTACACCATGAGGAGAAGCTCTCCATCCTCTAAGAGAAGATGGAGAGCTTCACTGTAAAACTTCACAGTGAAGCACATAATGATACACTCAATTTAGTTGTACTGTCTTCTATTCTATTCACTCACAATACAACTACATATATATAGGAAAAGAAAACCAGCCTCGTAAATACCAAGAGTCAAAATACTAAATACTCATCGTCTTCAACAATTTTTTCGAATTCCTCGTACCTCTTAGAATAACTCCATGTCTTTACGATTCCCCTCTATCGTATGATGAAGGACTGTAGTCATCTCTTCATTCAGCTTATATCTGATCTTTATTTCGCAGCAATTGTTGGTGATATCAACTCCTTCAGATGGAGTTCCAAAATTAGCAAGAAGTAAAAGGGAACGTGAAGCATTAGAACATGTGTAAACTTCTTGGTGGGGGGCCTCGAGGTGACCTATCTTTCTTCGGGTTTTTTGGGGGCATTTAGTTTTAGATCAGAGTGGGTCATCACTACTAACACATTAACATGTTTACAAGCAACTGAGTTATTTTACAATGGGATCTCTTATCTTTTGTGAAACATGTATTACTGTAGCAAAAGAAATATATGACTTGTGGATGGAATATGAGGAGAATTCTTCGGCTAGAAGCCAAGGTTGTGCAAGACTTCGACAAGGTAAATTGTGAAGAACCATTTAGACTTTTATTTCCATGAGGCAAAATTTTAGGTATTCTAGGCTAGTCTTGTTCCTACTAAATGATCCTCCAAATCTAATGTCACCCAATACATTCACACTTTGAACTTTCAATAATCAAAATTGTACCATATCTTATATGGGATTGGATTGTCTAAAAAAGGGTAGGAAAATTTCTTGTCCCAAACCTTAATTCTAAAAAAAAGAAGAAAAGACCCCTCCCCAAGGGTCAACGATCGGCCCGCTAGCTGACAGATCTAATCACTATTGGTCGGACCTGGACGCCGACCAGCCATGGAGGAGGAAGGGGCTGAATAATTTTTCTTTTATTTATCATCAAATTTAGGTCGTCGCTTATGATCGGACGATCAGATGATCCGACATGTGACAATCGGATGGCCCCGACTAAAGTTGGGGCATGAATCACTTCTTATCTTTGGGTTATGTTATAAACTTTTCCTAATACCATATATACACCATTATTAAAAGATTAGATTATTCGAGGAAGGGGTTGATTTTGTCAATGATGGCCTGCCCGCGACTAGATGCGAACAATGAACAGCCCATGGGCTTACAATTGATGGGCCAAAACAAAGCCTCAAACGGGTCGTGACGGCCGTCGGAGAATTCCCTCTTGACCGTCGGCGGCGCGTCCCCTCTCGGGAACGATCGGCAAAAATGGCGGAGGTGAGATTCGCTTCTTCTCCGATCCATCGATCCCAATCCTGAAAATGTTGTCGTCTTTTTGTTCATATGTTCATCGTGGTTGCGCTTTTTTGCATGTTTGTTGGCTGTATTTATGCTATCTATGGATGACTTTGTATGTACCTGTTGTGGTGGTGTATATGGTGGTATGGGGATTGGCTGTGGAGGGGTGGGGTTTTTTGTTTGATGATTGTTTTAGATGGTGGGATGAATTGTGTACGTAGTGATTTGGTATGTCTTGATCGTGATGGAATTTCTTGGACGTTTTGATTGAACATTTGATTATTTGGAAGTCGAAATGCTTATTTTGAGCTTGGGATATTGAGTGACTTGATTGGATGAGAAGAAGAAGAAGAAAATGAAAATTTAATGTGTTTGTTTGTGTCATTTTTTGTTTCTTTTGGTGGAAGAAAATTAAGGTGATTAGCTGCTCTCATTTTTTTATAATTTTAGAGGGAGTGGATGTTGATGGTCTAAAATTGTATGTTGTGTGGTTAATTTGTTTCACTTATTTGTTGTTTCATCCGCTGATATTATGAGTGCATTCCTATTTCCCTGCACGTCTTTGAGAACCTTCTTGTATTTGTTTTTGTGTTAGTCAGAAGAAGAAGACCTTTGACTACCTTTGTTGTAATGTCAATAGTTTTTATGATTTTGTTGTTTATAGTGTCTTGCATAAAGTAGTTGATGTTTACTTTCTTTCTTTGTCTTTTTGTTTACTTCTAAGCAGATGGGCAACAGTTAAGTTTTACAATTTTAGAGCTAGTGGAAATGTTTGCGTTATCTTATGTCTGGTACAAATCAAGGCAGCTGATACTTTTTACGATTGCCGTGCAAGTTGAAATTTATGGCAAATCCATAGTTGTAAAACTATTGATGCTCTATATATCTATCTTACGTAGTAAGGCTGTTTTACATCTTGTTGTTTGATCTGTGGATAATAGGATTGAATTTCCTATGGGCCTCTACTTCTTTCTTAATCTTATTTGCATTCATTTTTGCACTCAGATTGAGTTGAAAACTGCACCTGCTGATTTCCGTTTTCCTACGACCAATCAAACAAGGCATTGTTTCACTCGCTATATAGAGTATCACCGGTACAGATCATAAACCTTCAACTTTAGAACCATTTCACAGAATTCTCGTCTTACCACGTACTTTGCTAGTCTTAATTGGCAGTCACTAGGCCTGTGATTTTGGGTTATGAATTAAATAATTTGCAAATGCAGGTGTGTAGCAGCAAAAGGAGATGATACTGGTGATTGCACTAAGTTTGCAAAATACTATCGTGCCCTTTGCCCGGGGAGTGGGTTAGTTCTACTTTCTGATGTCATTGTATTTACTTTCGGCCTGTTTAAATATTAATAGTGATTAATATCTCATTTTGTTCATGAATACAAACCTTTGCATTTCTCTCTACAATTGTCTTCATTTTATCAATTTAGGTGATAGAGAGTGATTCTGTTGCCAAATGTCTTTTGACTTGGCTTGGGGAAGATATTGTGTGTATGACTTGCGTAGTTCTTTTTCTAATTGTTTGTCCATGACAACATTACACCCTTGAAAGTAAATGCTATACATCAGTCTTTCAGTGGGCTTTTCAGATCATTGAGCATCAGCGTTGATGTACAACCCAAATTTCCAATTCCATAATTGAACCTATAAAACTCCAAATAATAGGCAGATGAACATTTTGATGCCCTTCTCGTTACTTCTGCTGGGTCTTTGTTTTGGCTTCGTTGAATATGTTAGCATCTAGTTTCTTTGGCCAAAAATTTTATATAGAGGAGCAGCCTGGGGATATACATTGTTTATTGCTTGGCAAAATTTTCTTAAAATATAATACACTGAGTAAGACTTTTATTTTTTGAGATAAAGTTTTCAAAAAATAATACCCTTCTATTTTATCATCATTTCCTGCAGGTTGAGAAATGGAATGAGCAGCGCGAGACTGGAACTTTTCCTGGGCCTCTTTGATCATATGTTTTTAAGACGTCATTCATGACCTCAATGGTGACAGAATGTGGTTTGCTTTATTTCCGTATTAGCTCCAAAAGTTTGTTTTCAATAACTTGTTATGTATTTGTGATGTCTCATTGTTGATTATGTTGCTATGATTCCTGAAAACAAGCAAGAATAATATATTTAGCATCTCGTTTTGTGTCCATCGATGTAAAAATTTACAAGTTATGATCGCCCTTGGGCCTTGGGAAGCTAGTTTCGAGGCTGATTAAAATTGTTGTTTGACAATGATTCAATCTGTGCACAAATTTTTGTTGGTGATTTTTCTCCTTCGGCAAAGAGACCGTAGAGCCCGAGAGCATTTATCATCGTCGTCGAAGTTTGTTAAGGAATTCTTTGTAAGCAGGTTTAGCACAACGTCCACCATGAATATTCTGAATGGCCATTAAGTTTTCAAATTAACTTGTACCTTCATTGATGTTAGCTTGTGGTGGATGGAAATTCTCATAAATTAATTGGTAGTCTCCGGTTGAATGCATTGGAAATGCACAAAAGCTTGCTGGGTTCGGTGGTTCAACGCCATCGATTTCAGAATCCATACTTGATACTCCTTCCCTTTTTCGTGGAGAATTAGTGAGGATCCCCAGGAACTACCCAACAAAACGAACTTCAATAACTCCTCTCAGAAGCCAATTACGTCCTGGGAACTTTTGAATCACCCTCAGAAAAGCATGATGCAAGTCCTTTGACGGAGAAAACAAAGGTAATTTTGTATCAGTTACGATTATTTGCAGTTTTATGTCCAATAATAAGTTACAAATTTCTTTTTTGATGACTTCTTTACTGCATGTTTATAGCCACCAGTATTATACAAAACTTTCATACCCCAGATGAATCGGTGAGAAGGTTGGCATGAATAGAGAAGTACATGGGAAGAGGATGAGTCAAGCAACCGCGTCTGTAACGCCCACATTTGCTCCCTCTATTGCTCAGTTTTTCCACTCAATTGGCATGAACACGGCAACCCATTATACAAGTGTCTCTCCCTCCATGGAAGATGGATAGTTTAGTCCAAAATTTTTTTTAATAAAAGAAATATTTGTATATGGGGAAGGAGTCAACTAGACGATCCAAGTAGACTTTGTAGACATATAAAGCGTCAGATACGAGAAAAGGGTGGTGAAATGGACACTCTCTGGTCCATCCAGTGTACAAATTCCAATTGTTAAACACTTAGAAACAAACAGGCAAGGCAAGCACAATTCACAAACAGGTTACAATTCGTTTTTTTATACCCAAAAAAAAAAAACGAGTTTTCACAGACAGGAAAACAGACGAGGCAAGCACAATTTACAAACAGGACATAATACATGTTTTTCTCACTGAAAACGAAGACAATTTGTTGCATGAATGTGATGGGTACTCGTTGATAACTTGACGTGGCCGCGTCGGTGTTGGCCAACCGTGTCGGTAGACTCGGTGAACCATTTTCGGAGAAATTTCGTTGAGGCCACTAATAACTCATATAATCTTTATTTATTGCTTAAAAATCAGCTATTCTACCACATGTCATAACACGTGTGTTTATGGTAACACGTGTGGGTGGGATGGGCAAATTCAACATTTGATTTATACTAAGCAGCGATTAAATACATAAATTTGCCTACACGCATTAATTTTATTTTAATTAATGTTTGTATAGTATTATTTTTACCGATTTAAAATAATCTCTATGAATAGGTAATAAACCGATTTAAATCAGTTCGATTTTAAAGTTTTTAAAAAATTTAATGAAATTACCGATTCAAATCTTCAGAATGAATTGGCTCAAAATTAACTCTATTGAATAAATAAATATAATTATAAGAACAACTAATAAAAAAATTAGTGTAATAATTAACTTTTTTTAATTTAAATATAATAGCCGCGTGCGCGTCGCTTCACCTCCCCACTCGCGCGTGTAGTAACCCCGAATATCTCCCCTCCTCTACTATATAGCACCACTCCGAAGCTCTTCCATCTCCACCGGAAAACCGCCGAGCCCAGTCGCCGTCGCCGGAGAAGAGGATCGGAAAAATGGTGAAGTTCAGCAACAACCTGATCGGGATCCTGAACCTGGTGACGTTCCTGCTGTCCATCCCCATCCTGGGGGGCGGGATATGGCTCTCCACCCGCGCCTCCACCGACTGCGAGAGTTCCTCGAGAAGCCGCTCATCGCCCTCGGCGTCTTCCTCCTAGTTGTCTCCCTCGCCGGCCTTGTCGGCGCCTGCTACCGCAACTCTTGCCTCCTCTGGATCTACCTCCTCGTCATGTTCCTCCTCATCGTCCTCGTCTTCTGCTTCACCGTCTTCGCCTTCGTCGTCACCAACAAAGGCGCCGGCCAGGTCGTCTCCGACCGGGGCTACAAGGAGTACCGCCTCGGAGACTACTCCAACTGGTTGCAGAAGCGGGTCAGCGATGGTGGGAATTGGAGGCGGATCAAGAGCTGCTTGCAGGATAGCAAGGTTTGCCGCAGCCTCGAGAACGACAATCTTCCCCAGGGCGATTTCTTCAATAAGAACCTATCTCCTATCCAGGTGAAAAAAGTTCTCATCTTTTCTCCTTCTTTCTTACTATTTACTTACTATTTTTCATTTTCAATACTTTGAATCCGTAAGAAGATTGAATCTTGTCTTTTTTGTGGGATTCATACCATCATGTAAAAAATTTGAACAAATTTTGAAATATTGCTCTGGTGACTCCAAAAATTGGGTCTTTCATGCATTTGATGCTTTCTAGTCTAATCTAATCGTGTATGTAATACTTGTTATTAACTAGTCAACAATAGCGCAGTTTTGAATGCGTAATTGCGTTGTGTTAGGCCAATGATGATCATCTAAAAGCTTGGTTTTTTAATCTTATTAATGCTTTCTACTTTGTGGGATTCCTGTTATCGAGACAATATTAGCATAATTTGAATTTTGAATTGCTTTGATAACACCAATTTTTTCGATTCTGAATCTGGTAGATCGTACAGAAGATAGAATGCTAATGTGTTTATGCTTTTTTCATGTGAATTCCCAGTAATTGCTGTTATCAAGTGAAAAGTAGCACGGTTTGAGTATGAAACTGCTTTGGTAACACTAATGTTTTGATTAGTAGTGTTGAGAAAAAATGGATTTGATTAGTAGGCTTGGTAAACGCAATGCTCCTGTTTCTTTAAATATAATTCTCTCAAAAGCAATCTCACTTTTTGGTTTAAACAATGATCAATTTTTGTTTAAGAAACAGTAGCTGGTGACTTTCTCTGCATAAAGTAATCCCTCACCACCCTCAACCAATTGTTTATCTCAATTTTCGTGGAGTGGTTTGATTGATTCTCTCTATTTTTTGGTTGCTGTCCCTCTCAAAACCCTTCGATTGGAAGGAAGCATCTGATATAAGCTTTATTCTGGTTGTTTGTTTATTTATTTATTAAACCAGTCCGGTTGTTGCAAACCACCGTCTTCCTGCAACTTCACCTACGTGAGTCCGACGGTGTGGGCTAAGCCGGCGGAGAACAGCACGTACGCCGACGAGGACTGCAACACTTGGAACAGTGACCAGTCGGTGCTCTGCTACGACTGCAAATCGTGCAAGGCCGGAGTGCTGGCCAATCTGAAGCGAGACTGGAAGAAGGTGGCTGCCCTCAACATCGTCTTCCTCATCTTCCTCATCATCGTCTACTCCGTCGGCTGCTGCGCCTTCCGAAACAATCGCTATGACAACTCCTACCAAGGTCACAAGGGCCACCCTTGATGATGATCATCCCCCTCGCCGTTCTTCTTCCTCTTTGTTCCTCGTCTTATTACCTAGAATGGGGACATGATATCTTAGAGCTGTGATTTTGGTATTTCATAGGTTTTGGTTGATCACTCTGGCACATTGTTTGTTTTTGCATTGCATGTAAATACATATATCTGAACCTTGGATAGCATGTTGTGGACTTCTTGTTGATTATAGGAATTTCATTGTGTGGTTGTTTTATGCCCTGGCATGTAATTCTTTGGTTTCTGTTTGTTTGTGGTGATTCTTTTGTTTGTGCGTCTTTGAGCGGAACTGCGTCTGGCTTCGAGAGACAACGATTGAAGAGAGTGTGTTAAGTGCTAGCGACTATGATTAGGCAATGCTTTAGTTTTATTTTGTTCTGTGGAAGTATTAGAGCAAGCATCTGCTGGTAAAAAAGAAGGTTGGAAACCATTTTTCTGATGCGAACTTCCAACTATTGTTGTTGAACGTGCTTGTTGGAAGACCTAAAAGGATTTGGTTATATGTGACAAAACCATTGATCGTCTTGCATTGGATTATGTTATTAGTTGCTGTAACATGGGCAGGTGTGAGCTGTTGAAGAACACTTCTTTTTTTTAACGTGGAGCATTTGGAAAGAGTGCCCGGGTTGCATGAATCCCCGATTCTGAATCAGAATCGGCTGATTCTGAATCGGAGGAAAACCTATTCAAAAACCCCATTG